>CAJVRI010000074.1:0-22916 GCA_911649635.1 Poeciliopsis gracilis
AGAAACAGCTTCATCAGAGGAAGAGGAAACAGCTTCATCAGAGGAAGAGGAAACAGCTTCATCAGAGGAAGAGGAGAGAAACAACTTCATCAGAGGAAGAGGAAACAGCTTCATCAGAGGAAGAGGAGAGAAAACAACTTCATCAGAGGAAGAGGAAACAGCTTCATCAGAGGAAGAGGAAACAGCTTCATCAGAGGAGCAACAGATCTGCGTTTCTGACAACCAATCAGAAACAGCAAAAGTTCAGAGTCGGGTCAGATTTGTACCGATTGTGTCTGATTGGGCCGGGATTCTGCACCGTGTTTGTAAGTTGTCAATATCTTACCTACCAGGAACATTTCATGATCAAAAAAGCTGAACACCTTAACTCCTCTGAGGAAATATCTCAGCAATATTTTGATTTATTGTGCCTGTCATAGAGAAAAAATGTGGGTGTTCATTTTTTCATGCTATATCACTAGATCACTATTTAGCCATCACTATTTAAATATTTAGACTAATACCTGTTCAACTTGCAAATGAAACATTTAGTAGTTAGGAAGCAAAATATTTAATATCCAAACTGAACATTTAGTAACACAATATTTAGGTCAATATATTTAATGAATATGCAAACTGCCAGGGTAGCAGACAGAAGTGGAATATCAAAGTAAAAGTTGTTTTAAATAGTTTGGAACGTTGTAATTTATAAATTGATGAAATATGATGAAAATATGACTTTGAAAAACGAACACACATTATTTTTCCATGAGAGGCTCAATAAATGAAAAATATTTCTGTGAACCTTTCACTGTGTAATTCTGCAGACGGTGGGATAATCTGGTGTGCTGAGATGCAGCTGTCGCCCTCCGGTGGCCACACGGTGCGCAGCAGTTTGAGGTCAACCTGCCTCACCTTCAGAGTTCTGGCGGGACGCCGCTCCTCGGATCCTGAAGGCCTGCCGGGTCCGGCTGCGTTCCCCAAAGCTCCAGCTCTTCGGAACCTTACTGGGACTGTCATCCAAACTGGGCTCCATACTGGGAGACCGGCGCAGCGCCTGGACGCCGCCCTGGGAGCTGGGGGCCCACTGCCACGCCGCCCGGAGGAACCACTGCAGACAGCAGAGCAGACCTGCATGACCTCTGACAGAAAACAGAGGTCATGCAGTTCTAGTTCTGGTTCTAGTTCTGGTTTTTAGTTCTGGTTCTGGTTCTGTTTCTAGTTCTGGTTCTGAGTTCTAGTTCTGGTTCTAGTTCTGATTCTAGTTCTGGTTCTGAGTTCTGATAATAGTTCTGGTTCTGGTTCTAGTTCTGGTTCAGGTACCCACCATGCTGAGGAGAACTCTTCCCTTTGGTTCCGGAGCTCCGTGGAGACGAGAAGACTCTCTCTTTCAAACTGACCTTCTGACTGCAGAAACAGAAAGAATCCAGTCAGACCCGACAAACATGGCCGACAAACATGGCCGACAAACATGGCCGACAAACATGGCCGACCATGTTTATTGCCCAGGTTTGTTGCTTCATAGCAACTGCGATGCAACAAACATGATGTCCATGAAGCGGTTGTCATGGTAACTGTCATGGTGGGACAGACCCCCCACCGGAGTGAATAAAACATTCGCTTGAGCGATGACAGTAAAACAGAGCATGCATGTCCCTAATTTGCCAGCAAAGAGTCTGCAAAAACAACTGCCTTTCTTTTGAATGTTCCTGATGAAGTCTGGCGTTATATAAGCAGAAATATATTTTTTAAAGCTATAAAATTAGCAGTTAGCGTCATTCTACTGCTAGGTGCAACGGATGTCAGCTGCGTCAATTTCATTGTCTGCGGCATCCTTATTACCATTTTACGTTGAGGCGGAGAGCCTTTTGGCAAAGAGCTGTACACCTTTAGTTGGAGAGAATTAATTTAAAACAGCAGTCAGACTCCTGGCTCGAGATATTTTTAGTAGCTTCACTTGTCAAAGGCTGCAGGGAGTGAATGTCCAGAGCTCAGACAGAAAGAGGTAAAAGAAGAATAAAATCTCTGCTGGGACCTTTACATTTCCTGCTGAGCCGATAAGAGCCCTGAATGAAAAAGCAGGAGCGTGTGAATTATTTTATATCAATTTTTTTTATTTTACTTTACTCCGGCAACTCTCCCTTGGGTATTTAAAAAGCAGCTCCCAGGCTTTAAACCTCAGGGTATAAAGCCTGAAATCATTCAAATGCGTCAACCCAATGCCTCTCTCCTCTAATAACTAAATTACCAGAATAATTATTTTTTTCTTAATTGGCTCATTATTGCAGCTTAGTCTGCTGTGAAGCTGCACCTCTATATTATTTTATAAATAATAAGTATTTTGTTATGGTGCTTACAAAGACGAATTATCCACATCCCAGAGACTGTTCCAGCAGGCGATACTCTTTATAAATCAGCAGCTGCTCTCAGTGTATCACATCCTGGTTTATCTTCACAGAAAAAGATAAGCCCACGAAGGTCTGAGGGAAAGGGGAGACTGGAGAAAAAACACAGGAGACATCAACACTTTCACATTCTTAACCTCAGCTCTGGGTTAAAAAAAAACTGATGGTGAGGACATTTAAAGGAATCATGGAGGGAATTTGTTGGGTTTTTTTTTCCAAAATACAAAAAAGAGAAAAATTTCCCTCTGATTGGATTTTATAGTTTGTCTCATGGATACAGAACAGAATGACATTCAGTTCTTTTCTGAGTTATACTTCCTTATTGTTTATTCAGCTCTTTGTTCAATTATTTTGT
The DNA here is from genome assembly GCA_911649635.1 of Poeciliopsis gracilis. NCBI lineage: Eukaryota > Metazoa > Chordata > Actinopteri > Cyprinodontiformes > Poeciliidae > Poeciliopsis > Poeciliopsis gracilis. Next base: position 2,740 of record CAJVRI010000074.1, read on the forward strand.
TTTTTTTTACAATGCTGTACTAAACCACCTGAATGTTTGTCCACTTCGAGATCAGACCATCACTAACTCGCATAAAACTCAAACCACAAAATCTCATCTGAAGCAAAGTCTGGACTTGAACACACTTTAATCATGTCTGTGTAGCTGTTGTAATGCTTTTGTTGCTTTTAGCAGCTTATCCTTCAGGATGACTTTATTTTGCATCACCATCCATCTACAAACCTCTGAGACATTCACAGAACATCCCGATTTGCATCGAAGGATTTTATTTAGATTACATGAGAGTAAATACAAACGCAAGCCAAACATTTGAAGACCATGTCAGTCATCAGCTCCTTTTGTTGATTTATCACATGAGATTTTCGTTCTTTCAGGTTTCCAGTTTCACTGACACATATGAAACTTTAAGAGGACATAAATACTTTATGAAGGCACTAATGATGTCTCATATTTTTATATGAGCAGCATCTGAGCAGCCAGCAGGTCCAAGTGGGTCCTAAAGAGTATTCCCTTTCCTCCGTCTTTACCTTCACACAGCTTGTCTTATTAAAGGCAGCTAGTGCAATTAATGTCACAAAAAAGTGAGCCTGCTGGGACTGCTGATGCTGTAATCTTTTGGATATCTTAAGAGACGAAGGAGAAAATTACAGCAGCAGTTTTAAAAACTTTAATTGTTACAGTGTTTTTTTACTCAGTAATCTATTAATCATGCCATTTTGAAAAAAAACTTTTAACAACATCAATCTCTTATGGAAGGGAGGTTGCACTCTATTGTTTGCTCAACCTTGAACATCCCAATATTCAATATCCTCCCATCGTCATGCCGGGCCTCCATGTTGACACTGGAGTATTTTCAGACCAACATTAGTGCCAATTAATTATTCATATCATTTTTCATGCTTGGGAGTTTTGAAACATGAATTGGATTTTCCAGCAGGGAAAAGCAAAAAATACACTTGCCACATTGTCTGTCCATTGTTCTTCCCTTTTTCTTTTCTTTTTTTGCAGAAACCTGTCATATATTACTAATGTAAGAGCAAAGTTTTCTGGCCAGTTCTCAAACTGCCATTTGTGACATTCAGCACAAATCTGTCCAGGTGTTAAGAGCTGCAGAAAGCAGCGACGGGATGCTGTCAGCCCTCATATATCATATATATTGTACATTGCAACTGTACAGTGACAGTACAGTACTGGACTGATTTTTTACTTTGCAGTTCTGATCATATCTAACATCAACATAATTCAGAGGAAAAAGAAACAGTAAGTTTGTGTTTTATTATGTTTTTGTGTTTCTTTTGTTTAAAGAAATCACATAAAAATCCACCTTAAACTTAATTTGGAGAAATTCACACAATCTGTTTGCTTTAAATCTGTGGCAGACGTACAGCGCCGACCCTGTGAAGGAAATAATTTATCCATCAGATCTGATTTAAGTTAGATTAGCGCTTGTCCAAAAAACATATTTGCAAAAAATATTTCATGAAGATAAATTAAAATAGTAAGCTTTGACACATTTTTTCCATAGTTAGCTGAAGGCAGACCATATTTCTTTCATGAAGTAATGAATCTTCGTGGTTCTAAATATTATGCCGTACTGCCACTCCTTAAGTCACCCACTTAAAGTTTTCTCTGCGGTCTGACTGCACATTTACAAGGAGATCACAGGCAATGAACTCATGAGGAAGGAGGAGGAAGGAGGAGGTCACAGCAAACATTAAGAAGAAGCAACCAAGAGGAAAACTCTTGAGGCTCATTGTGCTGATTGATCGTGAAACTTGGAGTGACATTTGCCATCAGCAAGTAACATAAATATAATGTAAATGTAATGAAAGGACACATGCTCCAACACGGCAGCATCATCACACGCAAGATACGCAGCCATTTGAAATGGAAATCCTCAGAAACTTTATTTTTACACTTCCTCTCTTCATTTTTTGTTTCCACCCACTAGTAAGCCTTAAAACATTTCCATTAGGCAAACACTTTTTGTTATTCAGCTCCTCTATAATTTAGCAGGTTTGTTCTGAGGAGTTGGTTTCTCTGGGGTGTTTCTCTGCCCTCTTATCTGTTTCTGTAATGCAATATTTATATTTTGTCACTATATATTTAATCATATCACTAAGCTGGTTGACCATTTGAACAAGACAGTGCAAGATTCAGATTTCTTCTTTCTATTGGCCAGTTAATGAAGTATTTCCTAAAGGACATGAATGTAAATCTAACAGAATAAAGGACTTTTTGTACTCTGCTGAACAGACATTGTTATATCAAGGCTCTCCAGACTATGAAAGTTTTCTTTTATTTTTTTGCTTCTGAATGGAACAGAAACTACATTTATTTATTTATTTATTTATTTTTTTGTTATCTCTGTTTCCATCGTTGTTTTCCATCTTGTCTGACTGAAACAACCAAATGTTTTGTCACAGCTTCCTTGAAAAATGTGCGGTTTTACGCTGATTGCTATTTTGTCAGAGGAAATATGATTCACCATTGCACTTCGAAACCACAAAATCAGTTTTGTTTACATGGGACATTACTGAAATCTGATTGTATTTGGGCAGAATATGGGCGTGGTATTGCTAAGTGGTCTTCTGGGTTTTTTTGTTTTGTTTTTTGTTCATAGCAGGACAAAATTTCCAAAGCATTGTTTTTGTTGTTGTTTACTAATTTTGATGTGCATAAACACATTTCGCACCAAAGTATTAATATCTCTGTCACAGAGCACTTTTTTCACAGTTTCATTGCAGTCTGGAGTTTAGATACTAAAACAATTGTATAAAAAAACTTTTTTTTCTTGATGAACGTTTTAAAAGCATTCATAATTTCTGCAGTAGTTTTTTCTTCGCAAAGCAAAATTGACTTTAAGAATCACACATTGATTTCTATCCTTGTGCAGCATATTTGTGATTTCCACCTGAAACGGGCGCTGTTGAAAGGCTACTGCTATATTCGTGCTTTGCCAAGTTAGTGCTTAATAGCTCCCAAATGGCCCCAGTGGCAGAAAATCTGCATGGTATTGTTAGGTGGTAGAGGAGCTGGCTAGATTCAGTGGGCTGATTTATAACAAAGCAAAAACAGGAAGAATATGCAGCAGCACATGCTGTCAGGCATGCAGCTGCACATTTATGGTGAAGACCCTCACCTGCCTTATTCTATGCAATCGCACGCAATGGGGTCTCGTCACTCACTGCTGCAACAATGAACTATTTATAACATTCTAGAACTTTTTTGCTATCTGCGCCGAGCTTAAGTCGTGTGTTTATTTTCATGTGATGATATGACATCTGTAACAGCTTGTCCCATTTCGCTGCTAAAAAATAAATGTGCTCGTGTTGGACACGACTCTCCGATTCTGAATTACTGCATCTAAGTCAGAGTGCTAAAGAGCTTAGCTGTTCCTCTACATAATGTCTCAGTCCTCAGCTGTGACCTTTCTCTTCCGCACATCATTCACGATTATACTGCTGACATGTTGGCTCATGCCAATAATTTTTCATTGGACGCACTGTCAGCCACATCATATTTTATCATCTGGATAAATTTGTGTTGTGTTTTTCATGTGGGCTCGGCATAATTTGTATTTGTCTGTTTATGTGTCTGTCCTGGAGATTAGATTTTTTTTTGTGCATTCAATTCGGCTCGGAAAAGAATTCACAAGCAAACACAATCTGGCACAGTGGGGGGGGGGGGGAAATACTGGCACGTGGTGGTAAAGTAAACAATATCAAACAATGACAAGAAAAGAAACAACTGTTAAAATAGAGCTGGTGTCTGTGAGTGTGTAAAACTACTCATTAAAGAGTGAGTTGGGGGGGGAAAAAGCGACACATCTTTGTGTACCGTGTAAGCGCTGGATCACAAAGCAACAATAAAATGCTACAATAAGGCCACGCATTTACATTCAAACTATTCTGCCTCTTAATTATAGGTATTACTCAATTTGGATGAACAGCTTTTCAGTTCTGATTTTACCAGTGGCGAATTATGACTCAAAATTAGCACCTTTCATGCTTAACATAGCAGCAGTGGCTTAACACAAAGCTCACAAAACAGAGATGTTCACGTTTGAGTGCTTTGGTGGCGATAGCACTGAGGAATAAGACGTGACGTGTAATAAACTTGGCTTTTTTAAAAACACAGAAAGTCATTGTTCTGGGGAACACACCAGGGATGTGTCTGAGCTATTATTGAAGAGGCGAGAATTAGGCATCGAACTGTTACCAAGTTCACGTTTTTAAATAATTTTTTTTTTCTTAGAAAGGGAGGCAGTGACGAGAGGTTTGTTTAGATGCCTGGAACGTATATTCCCTTCTCTTGTCATTTTTTTTCCCACTGCTGGTCAGCTGGCTGAAAGAATGCCACACTAATTCATTTGGTTAAAGAAGCAGAGATGGGTATTTTCTTTTAAATTAAAGCAATTAGATTCTGTTATGCATTTTTGATATACACTGTGATGTATATATTGAGTCATTTTTACTCAGAGAATCTCATAGTGTTCCATGCTGTAGGTCCACCATGACCCATAATGCTGGGTCATGGTGGACCTACAGCATGTAATTGTAGATCATACTGCCAATATTAGCAGAAGCAGTGATTTTCTTTTCTTTTTTTTTTTTTTTGTTTTGTATTGTTTTTTGCAAAATGCTGTTTACCAGCTCATGTAACATGTCTTACTGTTTTCACAGAGGACTAAACAATAACATAATTATCTTTCACATGTACTCATAAATCACACATTGACAAAAGTCTGAGTCCCTTCGAATAAGTGACCTTGTTATTTAACTCGCTTTCATCTACTCTGACAGTACCACCCACTCGAGTCAGCGCAAAGGCTAGCCGCTGATTTTTTAATTAAAATCTTTTAGGTAGCATTTGAATGTTTTATTTTTTTTTCCATGGTTAATTGATGCCGTGACATAACCAACGGAATTACTGCTCATTTTCCATTCTCGTAAAAGAATTTGAGGTAACAGACTTGATTTATTGTGCCAACAGTTGGATTAAGGTAAAACAAATTCCCCATTAAACTTGGTAAACTTCCCAGCAGCACCGTTTCTTTTTCAGGCTTCTGTTTTTTGTTGCTCACAGCTCCACTGTCTTTCGCTGTTCAGGTGGTTTTTACAGGGCATTGTTTTCTGCCCTTCATTTAGACTGAAACTGCCAGTGCCTCACGGTGGGCAACGTTTTGCCTCCAAATGGAACTGGAGATTCTAATTTGATTGAGTGTGATTGACGCCGGCTCCAACCGCATCAGCTGGTAATTTATTCCTTCTTATCCAGCTTCTTTTGCAGCTGCGCTGCAGGTGTGCCACCACTCCTCCGACGTCCTCGGTCGCAAAACAACCAGAAAATGTGTTTCTCGCACCTAGTCGGCTCTACATGTGGTATACACAGCAGTGCCATGACTGTGGACCGTAGTCGCTGCTTTTTTACCTTGACTCATTAAAAGAAGATCCCCTGTGACACCCTGCTGGAAAAGGCAAAAAAAATAAAAAATAAAATAAAAAAAACAAACAAACAATTCCCCACATATGAAAAATTGTGTATTTCTTCTCCCTGAGCTGCTGGCTGAGGGTGTGAAATAATCAGAAGTCGGACACAAGCAGGTCAAGTCCAGCTTGTAGCAGTTATGCTGTGACTTGATTTCCTCTCGTGTTATCATACAATAATGAAAAGTGTTGACAGATTCATTTCCTTGCTGCTACTGCCTAAGAACATTTTGTGATTTCTAATTGATAGCTACATGCAGCAATTTTACAGCACTCAGAGATTTTATTGCATTTTTAATTAGGCCAACTTTGACCTTCTGTTCTCTTTGCATTTATATTGCTCCAAATTATTTCCCCCTTCTTTCCTCATTAACTTGTGCTAAATGAATACCAGCATTTGCCACACATTAATCCATATATGCACTACATGAGTTATTGTGACATTTTGAGGGTTAGCGTGTTTGATCACACACAATTAAATAATCTTTGAAAGGGATATCCCTTGCACTTGCAAGCAAAAAAAAACAAACAAAATAACAAATATAAGCAAGTAGCCCAAGGAAAAGCAGTTTGTAACAACCACTTAGTTGACTAATTGACTAACGGAGATACTCTTACATACGTCATTAGGGGAATACAGGTGTGTGATGACTCTCCACTTGGATAAATCTCTTTAAATAGAACTAGTTAATCTCCCATGTAATACTGAGCAGATGTTTGTATTGGTAAATGAATAAGCGCAGACGAATCTACATTTCTTTTGGACGTCATCCACCGAATGTTACTGTTGTTTGCCAACCCGCTGCCCTGTGCAGTCCTCACCAGCCAAAGAAAGCTTCAACCTTTGATTCTCTACCAAATAATTGCAACATTTGTGTGATTTCAAGCTGAAACAATGTTCAAGATAGTGGTAGTGGTTTTGTCTTTTGTTCTTTTTTTTTTTTTTTTTTTTTTTTTTTTGAGTGCTGCTGTGGGCTGCTTTGTGCTTTAAAGAATTTGCATCCTATGAAAATCTTCCATCCTAACAAGGACAATTTCTTCGTAATCATTTTAGGAGAAGTGGGTGAGGGAGCTGAGTTGGCGAGTGTCAAGATTCCATTGATTGCAAATAAAAGATGGCAAAAAAAAAAAAAAAGCAGATAAAGGAGGCAAAGCGGCTCTCTCCGTAAAACACTTTATATTGGATAAAAAATAAATAAATTAAAGAAATTTTCTCCTGCTAGAATTTCACCTGTGGTTTGCATTTGAATAGCAGACTATAGTCAGTAAACCTATGTTGGCCCTTCTGTTTTCAAGCTAAACAAAGTGTCGACCTCAAGATGTTTCTCTTTTGACCTCAACTGTCGGAGGAAAACGGTGTACATCTGCGAATAACTCGAGCAGAAAATAAGTAATACTGCGTGTGCTCCCTGAATAATTTTTAAAGCTAGCAGGGAGATAGTTTTAAAGTTTGTTCACGGGGAATGCAAGCTTGTTGCCAAGAGCTGATGATACTGTCCAGCTGAAAAATCGGCAGCAAAATATAAGAAGGAAAAGATCAAAATGATGCAACTGAAATTTCAGCAGAAGTTGGTTCTGAAAAATATATTTGTACAGTTTGAACTGTTTTTACTGCATGCAATTGTCATGTTTTGGTTTACTCTACTAACCCACATGCGCAGAACACATAGAGAGACCAAGGTTAGTTCAGTGATTTAATATATACACGGTGCAAAATGTGAGAAAACATCCAGGGTGAGACGCTCGGGAGGGCGGAACCGGACCAAAGGCCTTCCTGAAGGGGAACACAGAAGTGAGAACAGAGTGACGGGAGGGAGACGGAAGCTCAGCGGTTCGAGACCTTACTTGCTGGGTGGGAGAAGCGGAGCTGAGAGGGATAGGCAGCACGGTGGATCAGGGGTTGGAGCAGAGAGAGAACGGGCGACTGCGGCGTTGGAGGGCGGACAGGTGGGACAGGCTCTTCGGGAGTCAGGTCGTGTGGTCTCGATGATCCTTCCGGCCACTGGGAATCCAGACAGACAGAATACCGGCAGATCCGCGGCAGCGACACCTGAGGCGAGGCAACAAGAGCAGAATCTTAGAACGGAGCAGGTGGTCTGAGGTCAGCAAATAAACTGGATCTACCATTTACAAACTAACACTCTGGCACTAGAGTGTTGACGATGTCCTCCTGAAATACTCCTTCCCACAAAGGTAAGTGGCAGCAGGTGTGCCGGTAGAATCCGCCGACCACGCCCACTACGATGTTCCTGAACGCCCCCTGGTGGAGAAGGCCGCAGGAACCACATCCAGCCCTCCGGAGATCCACAACAGCAATGTTGAATGTGCTTACATTTTTTTTATACGTCCAGTTTATGTCAAATGAACCTTCCTGTCCAGAATATATTTCAAAATAAGCAATAAAAAGGACAAATATATAAATGTAAACATTTGATATATTTAGAAAATGTCCAACCTCTGAACTTTGCAGTTTGGAAGTGTTTGTGTTTTAGATGTATTTAGTGTATTTTCACAAAACTTGAAAACTTGACACTTAACTTAGACTTAGAAAAAAAAACTTGCAAATGTCTGTGCTCCAGAGATCAACCCAACTGAAGTTGATATTGAAATGAACTCAAGCTGTGTGTTAGGGCATACTCTTTCCACTTATTGCTAATGCTAATATCAGTGTTTTTCTTATGTGCATGTTTTTTTTTCTTAATGCAAAAGTGCATTTCAACTACTTCCTAGATCCTATTCCAAAGCAGGGTTCCATAATGCATTTAGCTGAGTCAAAAATTGCAGATTTTTTTCACAAGAATTGAATACATGCTTTGTGAGGGGCAGAAGGAAGCTCAGTCATTGACCATAGTGTGAGGTAAGCTGAAGTAAATCAGCAGTGATATATCGATGCGATTGGAACTCTACGATTGATCTGGCCTGACCGCAGCTCTGAACTTGATTGATAATTCTTCTGTTCAGGTCACAAGGGACAAAAAGAGTTTCAGAGTTCAGTGATAAGAGTACTTTTTTGTTTGTTTTTTGCCTGTTTCATTTTCTTCCTCTTGACACTGCTTTTTACTTTCATGCTCTTTCTTTTTCTCTCCCTCCAGCCTCATGAATTGACTGATGTGTTGGAGATTAGCAACATTGTTTTCACCAGCATGTTTGTGCTGGAGATGGGCTTCATGCTGCTGGCTTTTGGTTTGTTTGGATACATCAGAAACCCTTACAACATCTTTGACAGCATCATCGTCATCATAAGGTAATATTACTCCTCAATAATTTTCCACTCTTAATTTGACAGATTTTTTAAAGTATTTACTTGTTCATTTCAGAGACAAGCTGTTTTTTTTGTTTATTTTTCTCAGTGTGTGGGAGATAATAGGCCAAGCGGATGGAGGGTTGTCGGTCCTGCGGACATTTCGCCTGCTGCGAGTGCTGAAGCTCGTACGCTTTCTGCCTGCCCTGAGGAGGCAGCTGGTGGTGCTGATGAAGACCATGGACAATGTGGCCACATTCTGCATGCTGCTGATGCTTTTAAGAAGAAAATCTGCTGCCTCTCCTCCTTGTTTGTCGATGAATAATCTGCTGCCCTCCTCCTTGTTTGTCGATGAATTGATGCCGTTGCTTCATTCTGTTAACACGTTGAGAATTGGACAAGTTTGCTAACATGATTTCACACAGAAAGTATGAAGTTACAAATTTATGACGGTTTATACAAAAACAAATTGAGACATCCAAATTTTCTTATTTAAACAAAATCACCCGTGAAATTTTATTTCACGCACCTTTAGCCAGAAGGATAACATAATTTTCTATCATTTCACACTGTTACAGCGTACAGTTGCACATTGCACTTTTTCAGAAACTGGTTCTCAAATTTATTATAAAAAATACCAATCGACTATAGACCAGCTTTTTCAGACAAATTTAATGAAACAGTTGGGCAACTTTACTTTTTTTTTTTTTTCCAATTTATTGTGGCATGTTACAAAAACACTGACAGAGACAACATTATTTATGTTAATGTCTTGTGATGGTAGGAGAACAAATAAAATGTTTGTCTGGAATTCATCCATAACAACCAGTCAGTAAGTGGGTGGCTGGTTTAGAGAGTGACCCTCTTTTGCTTCAGTTCTCTAACCGAGTGAGGTTTAAAGGGTTTTTAAGAATCCAACTCATTCTGTTTGGACAAGATGAACACGGATCCTTATCCAGGCTAGTGACATGTGGCAAAGAGGAAGAGGTTTCTGTGTCACATCATGTTTATGCCATGAGGAAACTGAGAGTTATAGATTATAAATTGGAAGTTTCTAAAATCTCTGGTCAATTGATTTGAGTGAATTTATTTCAAAGGGAACTTCAGGAGTATTAACAATTGTTCCAAAATGCTTTTTGACATTTTTAGTGTGAGATTGCTCAAAAAACAATTAATTTATTTTTTATTAGATTCCTTTATTTCAGCGGTGCCATCAACATTGTCTGTTTGTGTGCATTCAGAGGGTCTTTAATGCATTGCTTGTGTTTCTGCAGCATACTTGGCATGCATCTGTTCGGATGTAAATTCAGTCAAAGAATGGAGAACGGAGACACCATTCCTGATCTTTTACAGCAGACAGCCATGCCCCCTCTCTTGCCAGTGCTGCATAACCACGCTAAATCTTTTAGTGGTACACAGTACCTGACCATACCCGCTTCCTTTCACCTCTGCTCATACCATCCTGTCAAAGAAGTGACCGTTTCAACAAATATGCAGAAAATATTTCTTTTCCTACTGCAACTTTAATGCACTATACCAAATAACTTAAATAAAAAATATAAACTTCCAACACTGATCTTTCAGATTTAGTATCCTGACAAGATACACTAAATCTTGCCAGAATACGGACAAGATTTTCTGAGTCTTTCAAGTAGAAAAAGTGAAAAACAAACAAACAAAAAAACAGACAAAAATGTCAAATTACAAATTCATGTGATAACCCTGCACGCACAAGTACGCTTAAATACACCAATAGCTTCACAAGCTTGGTCAAACATGTAAAAACACAACTTTATTTTGTTTAGTAGGTATAATTCAGAGTATAACAGCCTGTGTACAATAAATAATAAAGCCTGATGTTGCTCAGAGCACATAACAGAAATTACACAGAACAGATTTGCCCTTATGTATTGGGCACATTGTCACCGATCTCAATCTACAATGTTTTTCAGTATTGGATGAATGCATCTCTAAAAACAACCTCTTCCATGGAGAAGCCATTGAAGACAACAAAAGCTAAATCATTTTTTCATTGCTTTATAAATAATAGGTGCATATTCTTTAAGCAGGGCAGTGTGTGTGTGTGTGTGTGTGTGTGTGTGTGTGTGTGTGTGTGTGTGTGTGTGTGTGTGTGTGTGTGTGTGAGAATTGCCCTAGCAACGGCCATAGACAGCATAACAAGAAGGTTGAACAGATAAAGTTGCTGTGTCTGTAGCAAAAAAATGCAACTGCAGCAAAAAAATTTCTTCTAATATTAACACGACAAGCTCAAGAATTGATTCATCGTGATTAATCGTTGAAGCCCTGAGCATTTCACCTAAAAAACTTTAAAAAATATTACTATTAGGTATTTTCAAGGCTAAATGTAAATGTTGACATACATATTTCCAGTGTTCATATTTAACTATGGACAGGCTTATAAAACCTAACATACTTTATGACTTCCATTGAGATGCATTCCCTGTCCAATGCAACAGAATCAAGTAAGTGTCTCATTTCCAGTGCTCTGTAGAAGCCAATGAAATGCTGAGGGGCAATCCTTTCATTACATTCAAGTATGAAGGAGCAAAGAAGCATCTAAGTTCAGAAATAAACACAAAGCTCTGCTCAGAAGCTGTTGAGAGCAACTCACCGGACTGTCCAGCAGAGGTCCTCGGTCTGCATCTGTTCGGCCCAGTTCTCTGGTCCCTGACAGAGGAATTAAACTGGGCCTGTCAAAGGGGGGTGGGACTCTGTGAAAGGGGTTTGCATGTAAGTGTGCGTGGGGAACTAGACTGCCTCCATCTATTCTCCTCAGCTTGTCGGGGGGTCCAAGTAAAGAGCGACAGTCGTCCCCCATCCTCCTCCGACTCTCTACTGGGGATGGAGGCCGCAGGAGCAGTGGAGGTCTGTGCCCAGAGACGAGGAGAGTGGCGCTCTTGGGATCTCTCCTGGTCTGTGAATCATGGCCAGACCGGGGGTTTTCTTGGAGGGAGTGATAAGGTAGAGGCTGATTCTGGGAGGCCGTGGAAGGGGTCTTCACAACAGGTTTCACTGCAAAGCTTTTAGACTTCTCTTTCTTCGGTGCAGCTGAGACGGAAGCATCATCCGGCTTGGTCTTGGCAGTCTTACCCAGTTTGACAGCAGATGAAGAGATCGAAGTGTCCATCTTTGTTGAAGTAACGCAGCACAGCTTTACAGCCTCATTCAACTGTTGCTGGCTAACATGCCCACATAATGTTCGTCTGAGTGAATGCAGACATGTGACATGTAGTTAATAGCGCCTGTGTCCTCTGTGACACTGCGATGGCTGACGGCAGCCCTGTAATTATCCTGAGCTGTAAATATTGTCCAATTTTATATCGAGCCAGAAATTACAGAGGGGTGACAGGTCTGGTACTAAATACTGCTGATTAGAGATGACACTGACACCTCCATCTGCAGCGGGGCTGCTTCGCTCACCTTTCACCTGTCTGTCAACATTCCCATCTCGCCCACGCAACCCAGGGTCCACCACAGACCACCCACCGCACCGTTCGCCGTAATCGCTTTCACACTAACCGTGGTTGTTAAAGAAACAGCGAAATGGAGGGAAACGGCGGCCGAGTGATTAGCCTGACATCACACGAAATAAAAGGTGCGATGGGGGGAGGACAGAGGAAAATGTAGAAGAAAAACTGAAGAATGGATGAGAGGCAGGAACAGCAGTAAAAAGCTAATACGACCCTGAGATGAAGTTAGTCACGGTGACGATGTGTAGAAATAAAAGAACAGACAGTCTGTGCTTTACCAGACATGAGACAGGAAGTCATGGAGAAGGTAGGCAATGAAAATCAACACTGATTCATTTTTATTTCAAAGAAAATGTAAAAGACGAATTCCTTCTTGGTCAAGGAGAAAAGATGAAACATGCCTTGGGCTAAGACTACTTTTATGCCCCACTGCCATTTTACATTTCTTTCACTCCCTCTCCCACTTCATCTGACAAGCCTGATTTCTAATACTATACAATCCTTTGTTCCTTGTCTTTATTAATGAATGGCAATTGAGAAGGGAGTGCAGCAATATAACACCTCCCTACTCACCCCTTCACCCAGTCAGCATCTTCATCAAATCTTCAGCTTCCACTCCAAGGCTCTTCTCACCAGACAACTCCCTCATGCTTTTCATCAACCACTTTCCATTCACTTCTCACCAGCTACTGGTACTAACTTGGACATCCTTTTGCCTTCCAAATTGCCTTAATTAGAGTCCATTTTGATGTGGCAGCTTTGTGATGTGATCAATTGTCCAACTGGAAGTGGCAACCTAATAAAGTGGCCCCTATGAGAAATGATTTTTGTTCATTGAGAAAAAAAAACCCTTAGATAAAAACTGCTGGAGAATTAGTCGGCTATATAAATATAACTAATTATGCCTCAATGAACTGGGCTGATTAGAATTGGACAGATTTTCTGCCATTGGCTCAGAATCTTCCACTTATTTAAATCTGTACATTTTTTCAACAAATAAGCTCCATTTTAAACTTTTAGTCTTCCACTCAAATTTAAAGCAGCTACTTTAAGGTTTAAGATGAAACCTGTGTTGCAGATAATTTTTTCCTTACATACAAAGAGTTTAATACATGGGTTAAATAACGCAAAAATTCAGTTTATATGTGTTACTGCCTTGAGAAAGAAAAATCAGAACCGACCAAAGCTGAAATCAGGAGACACCTCAGGGAGAATCATCAAGCTGTAGCAGCAAGTAAAACACAGATCAGTTTATCTAAAGGAGAAACTTGTGATACACCTACCTAACATCTCCTGTTGGAAAACAAACAAAAAAAAATTGAATTTCAAATGCTTAGATTCTTGATGCATTGCACAAATCGCTCTTTTGACAGAAAGAACAGACTAGAGGATAAAAACTAATGCGGATTTTTATCCTGTCATGTTGGGACTGCTGTACTTTTTTCAGAAATCTAATAAAATTTAAAAAGCAGGAGCGAGATGCTACTGTGTTGCACTGAATAATAAATTCAGCATCTTGAAAAGTATAGTGCTTCTCTGTACAGAGCAGGGAGTACTGTGTCGTATTGTACTGTCAGAAAAACAAAACATAATTGCCACAGCTGCTGTATATGATTAATTTGAAGTGTTAAAACACTTTATATTAAAGCAGAGAAACACATTAAGTAAAGGTTTGACAGATTTGTGAAATGATCTCTGTCTTCTGTGCAGCATTGATATTTCACATAGTTTATGAGGCAAACGTAGGGGTTTTGTATGTTTAATCTTTCTAAGAGTAGATGTCACATCCCATTTGAAAGTTGGATGGATGATTTACGAATGTGAGTTCCTCCCACCTAACACATCATCTTCCTCTCGCTCCTCTTTACTCCCACTCATCCTGCTGGTAACAATCCAATCTCCCTGCCTCCTGGGCATATTAGCATGACAGCCATCAGCACCTCTGTGCCGCATGGCCTTTGCTCCGAGTCTGTAAGGATGTGCGGATGGGTGTGTTTCTGTCAAGAGGTGTCATCCTTAGCACAGCTCAGTCGACTGAGCAGAAGTTGTAGGTGCAAAATGCACCAGAGTTTTCTCTAGAAGTTTTTTTTTCTTCTTTAAACAGAGTGTCACAACTTTGCAATTTTCTTAGTTTTTCCTTCTTGTACTTTTTTACACTGACAAATTTACCACCTCTTGGTAAATTTCACAAAAAGAAGAACAATAAATACATAAATCCCTCAAAAAGTGGAATTTCTAGATTGTACTGTCTAATGAAACGTTTGTCAATAAAAAGTTCACCACATATCAATTAGCAAATACTTTGTTGAAACCTTAATGAATGTATTTTTGATGCTCTTGTCCTAAATAAAAGTCTGTGACATACGCTCTAATTCTTGTGGATATTATTGTGACCCCTTATGATTATGAACCAGTACCGTTCTGGGTGTCACAGTATTTATACAAAAATTTAAAACAACAATGTAATGAGTTCTTGTATTTATAACATAAAAAACAATCATGCCTACTTCTACTGCAGTAACAAAACAAATTACTACCATAACTATCTTAAGATTTAAAGTCATTTTGAATCCTATGTTAATATGACTCAATATACCCATATGAATATATTTTTCCATCCACATAGTGCCATATTATAAATAACTAAGCTACCTTTAGATGTTATAAAAATGTGTATTAAAATACAAGAAACTTGACTCAGCATTATAGCCACATCTGCCACCTTGAAATTGGCCTTCTGTCCCTTTAAGAAGCTCCTGTTCTTTACTACACTCCGCCTTCAGTACGTCATCATTACAATGCTCCTTCATTATGCTATTTACAACAATTCTTAGGAGCGTTGGACTAAGAAGTAGTTCATTAAGCAGCTCTGGACACATAGTTTCACTACGTGTTTACTGAGACAGCAGCTCTGCATGCAGAAGCAGCACTTGGAGACGGTAATATCTCCAAATGCTATAAAGTACATAGAGCTCAAAAAGGTCGTTTTAATTAACACTCATTTAAACATGTAAAGGAATTTTGGGGGGTTTAAATTGAAGCGTGAGGAAGATTTGACTGTAAAAGCATGAACAAAGCAAAACATTCTCATCCAGGGTTTACTGACTTAAAACCTTGAATAAATATACCCATTAGTTCTAGGACAATGTAAATAATCATCGAGATATTCAGTGTTTCCTCATATTGTATTTCAATAAGATGCTAATAGGTCACATGTTTGTATCAAAGTCAGCTTGTCTCAACAAATAGGAAGGTATTATTGGTCACATTGTTTTCCTAATCTAAAAATAATCCTTTTTGAAATCTTTCCACTTGCCTGATATGTTTACTTTATCAAAGCCACTGAGAAAACATCGATTTGGGTGCATCAATTCCAAAGGTGAATAATGACATTTAGGAGATTTGCCTGTAATAAATGTTATTGCTCATTTAACTAAAGGATCGAAATGCATCGCTCTCTTCCTGCCATGTACTTTGGCAGGCATCACCACAGCAACCAAACTCAGACGAGGCTCTGTCTGACGCTGGCTTTTATTGGTCCAATAAAGTCCGAACAACATGGCGTTGCCTGCCGTCTGCTGCTGTAAATAAAAATCATCTGCATGGGGGTGCATGCCACTTCTGTAATACAGTTAAAATTAAGATGGTCAGTAAGTGTTTGTCTAAATGACATATCCCATTTAATCCATTGCTTCACTAGCCATCAATTGTTGCAAATGTGCTGCAGCCATCATGCTCCCTGCTGCACTCTCTCACCCTGTCACTTATCTTGCCATAGGTCTCATTGTGACACATTATTTTCTTCTATCCGTCACGACTGGAATTCATCTGAGGCAAAAATACATAGAGCACCCTCCTCTTTTGTTAGCATCAATGGTTAAAAAGCCTTAAATAAAACGGCTTCGCAGTGACATGATTGTATAAAATTATAAAGGAATCCAAACTTTAATGTAGGTTCATTAATTAAGTGGAAAAAAATAAATGTTTAGTTTCTATAAATATTTCTGGTGCCACATTCTGCTAAACTAACCAATGACTTCATGTTTCCTTTGAGTGTAAATTTGAGATTACACACATTTTCATCTCCTTTAGAGACTTTTCACTACAAGAGTTGATTTAACTTTTTGTGTCTAATACTAATCACAATCATTTGATTAATCAATTAAATTCATTTCAGTTTGCTTAATAAAGTGCATGGTTTATGTTCAATGTTGCCAAATGTTATTTTTACTTAAACTATACCTGATCATATGATTTGTGTGAAATATTTCAGTAGCAAAAGACCAGATCCATTCATCCATTAAACATTGCAGGGCAGCTCCTGCAACTTCAGCAAATAATAATACAATACGGTTACATCACCTGTGAAACAACTATTTATCAGTATCTGTGACAAATCGTAGTTAAACAAAAAGCAAAAAAAAAACATTTTCTATTCTACTATGCAATACATAAAAATAGGGAATGGTACCTTGATTAACTTAAAACTTGTTTTTTTTTTTTGTTTTTTGTCAGGTGAGACGAACATTTAGTTTTTTTGGGAACAAACACTTCAGGAGATTCGATGGAAAACAACAATTGAAGATGTTAAAAAGCATCTAATGCCACATAATGCTAGGTTTGGGGGAGGACCTTTTAACTGCATCGGTCCTGCTTCTCTTGCAGAGGCCATGGCCTTGCTAAAGGCCATGGCACCAGGAGCTCTTTGAAATACCAGCAGAGTTTAAATAAAAATCTGGTGACCTTTGCCAGAAAAGTAAAGATGGTTTGTCTCTGGGCATTTCAGCAGGATAATGATCCAAAACATGAAGCCAAATCAATACAAAAATGGTTTTCTAGATATGAACCAAAATGTTGCAAAAGACTAACCTTTTCTTAAAGCTTTTAAGCATCCATAGCAGGGGTACCACCAGTTCTTGCAGAGGGTATTCTACATAAACTGCCTACACACATTGAATAAGTATGTGCTGACACAAGGATAATTTTCCCTGTGTAAGAGCTTTGTCCCCCCAGCTAAAGGACAACACATGGTGAATAGTCTCCAAACACCTCTAGCAGCTTCAAAAGCCTCTCATTTTAAAAATCACAACTATATGCACAGAATAAATTCACAAAGGAGGAGATTTGTGCTGCCATCCTTTCCCAGCCTATTCAGAAGCTCAAGTCATTTTTCCTGCCCCTCGTTCCCTCCAGGAACAAAGGTGAGGAGCACAGAAAGGAGCAGATGAGGTGCGAAAAAGATGGAAACCGAATTGGTGATGTTTTTCAGCCGGCTGATTTATGGCTTGCTGTTACTATCATTTTACCATTTTATTGCAGGAGGCTGGAGGAAGCAGACTGGACAGCTCAAGCCAGAGGGGACAACAGAGGGGACAGGGGAAGAGAGAATAAGGACTGCGCCGGACCCGAGGGGGAAGATGCAGCACACGATGCAGAAGAGTGCGGGCCGCGCTGCTGGGACGAAGACAAACAGGACACAGGAAGACAGGAAGGGATGAAAGAGCGAGCAGAAGATTAAAAAGAGCTTAATGAATGTAAGGACCATTACAATGAGTTGAAGTCAATTGTCCATTAAGTCAAGAGTTTCTCATGCGTGTGTGTTGCTTTAACATAGCTTTCCAATTTAGCAAGTTACAGTCGGATGCATCCAGGACAGAGACATGCAAAGCACATCTAGGGTAGCAAGTCAGTCTGAAGTGAGAGAGGGGAGTGACTGAGGTGGACAGATAAGAGGCAAAGAAGGATTGTGACAAAGAGACAACAGGACGGGAAAAAGACATGGAGGAAATGTGGCGGCGAAGAAAAGATAAGGAACCGAGACAAGAAAGACAAGGGGGAAATATTAAAAGTTGAGACAGAGCTATGAGGAAGGCAGTGGGAGAACTGATAATTCAGTAAGAGAGGAAGAAATACACGGGAGGGTAAAGAGATAGCATCGGTTCCTCAGATACAGAGGGAGATAGCAACTGCAGAGGGACAGGATCCAGATTTCAATACAGACCCGAAAGGAGCAGAGAGCGCCGCATTATCACGCAGCAAGAAACACAATTATTACTCGGCAGCCCCTGAGCATGTAGCAAGGAAAAAAAACTAGAGTGAACTCGGGCTGCTATAATGCTCAATAAATGACACAGCAATCTGGAGGCAGAAGGGTAAACTGGATGGGAGGTTAATTTGTTTTAATTGGTCCATGCAATCACAGAGTGTGATGGGGAAGATAATAACTGAAAGGACAAAATTACTTCTTACACTCATGTAGCCTAACTGGCTAAATTGAGTCTGTAACATCAGTGTCATTAAACTGATTTATCAATTAATATGAAATGTCGGATGTGAATCATTTGTAATAAATTAAACATGCGCTCTGCAGTAGATAGCACACACCTTTCTGCAATGATTTCACAGAGCAACATTTGTTGCCGGGGTTGGCAGGCTTTTCGGAGCAAATTTGAACTGTAAAGCAAACGCGAAGAGACACCTGTCATTAGCACTTATAATGAGTCCAGTTGGAGTCTCACTGGTGAAATGCCAGTGAAGGCTTTGCTTCAGCACTTTAGCTGCAAACTTGAAGCGATGCTTCCCGATCGGGTTCTTTGCAGGACAGCATAAACAGCGTGTAGTAAAAAGATTCAAAGCCACTGAAATTTGTCATACAAACTTTGATATGTCTAGGGCTTCATGTATAAAAACATGATTTGGTGCATAATTGCGAAGCAGAAAATAAAATCCATGATGGAAAATGTCATGTGTGGGACAAAACTATCACTCCACAACTATTATTCCCACATGGTGGAGACAACATCGTGCCTCAGGAATGATTTTCTCCAGGAGGAGTATGAGAGTCTTTGAGTTGATGCAAAGGCAGACCTGGGTAGGAACTAGCTGCATTTCCTCAGTTGCATTTACTTGAGTAATATTTTTTATAGGTTAATGGCATGGTTTAAAACCAAACCATTTCCATTTAAAAGTTAACGTTCCAGTCTCACTGAGAATGAGCTTTTTTGCAAAGAAGAATGGGCAAAGGGTCAGTCAAGGTGAGATCAACCCCATAAGACTTGGAGCAAAAGGTGAAAACCATCCATGCTTTCACTTCCACTCAGCAATTATGTATTATGTTACTGGAGCACATAAAAGCCCAATAAACGACATTAAAGCTTCTGGCAGCGTAGTTTTGTATTTAACCGTCATCTTACGAAGATCATAGTGAAATATAATTTATTAGCTGAGAATTTAAGAGTATTTGTGTGTGTGCTGCTGGCTCTCGATTTGTGTGCACGTTCAGATGCTGCCAAATGTGCGGGAAAGGAAGACAGACAGCCACGCACTGTAAAAAACGGATTAGCTCACTATTATAATGTAGAAAAGCTGTTAGATGCCTATAAGACCAAAACACATTACTCCTCCTGTCTCCTTTTAACACATGTTGCTTAATCTCCACCCCTGAGTTGCCTCAAAGAGACTTGAGGGTTTCTGATTCCTCTAATGCGTTCAGCTAAACTCTACGCTTTGACACGTCTTCCGATAGCTTGGGATAAAAAAAAAAATGTTGCAAAGAATGGAGAGGCAGAGCCGGGTGTGCATTTCACCCACTGAGATATGGAGGAGAGCAAGTTCTGCACAGGGTTATTCATAACCAGCAGTCTGCCATACTGGAGGCTATCAGGCTCCAGCGAGTGTATTAGCTGTTCACCAGGCAGGATTTCAAATCACACCAGCACTGCACTCGGCTGCAAGCACTTATAAAGGTGTTGGTTCATATTCTCTGCCTTGGGGGAGAGCTGGGTTTAATGTGGAGACCTCTATCAATTGAATTTAAACATAACAGCAAGTGTTTAAACAGGACTCCTTGAATGACGACCACTGATGGCAGAGGACACATTTCAAGAAGCAGCGGGTCACAACAACCCATTAAGACGACCTATTAAGTCACACTGAAAACGCCCGACGTGGGACTTG
>CAJVRI010000080.1:0-26208 GCA_911649635.1 Poeciliopsis gracilis
TTTTTTCAATGTTTATTGAGTCCTTCAACAGTGAAATTTACAATAAAGACAACATTGACAATATCAATACTTTAAAGTATAAAGCATTAATTACTTATACATAATAGGACTTGGTTTTAACATTTTCTCCCCTGAACCCCTCCCAATCTCCCCCTACTCCCCCCTCTCAGCCAACAGAAGGAAAAAAAAAAAAAAACACACAAGACATTAAATAAATAAAAATAAACTTAAATATAAATAAAGGGTTCACACACACAGTGTCTTTATTTTGAACCAATACTATTTGGGCCTTTCCTCTCTGGTTTTAAGAACGGTTCCCACATATTCTGATATACCTCAAATTGGTCATTTATTTTGTGGATGAGTCTTTCGTAAGAGGCAGTCTCTACGAGTGCCGCATACCATTCTGTATAGGTAGGGGTATTTTGGCCTTTCCAATGTCTTAATATAATTCGCCTTGCCGTGGTGAGGGCTATTTTTAACCATTGCAATTTTCTCCTTTCAATTTGAGCTTTGTAGTCTAGGAAATTAAGAAGTCCCAATGTCGGTGTCAGGATTAACTTTGACTTTAGGGTGCTGTTAATTTTATCCATAACCTCCTGCCAGTAAGTAGTTAGGTTCGGGCACATGAGGAACATGTGTAGTAAATTTCCCCGACTTTGTTTACATCGCCAGCAAATATCTGAGTTACTTATCTTAGCTCTAAATAATTTAACAGGTGTCCAATATAAGCGATTCAGAATTTTGAATTGTATCAATTTGGAGCGCGCATCTCTCATGGGCTTCATGATCTGTTTGACTATTATGCCCCACTGCTCCTCTGTGAACTTTTTGTTTAATTCTGATTCCCATACCTTTTTAAGTCCTGTATTAGAATCGCAAACGTTCTCAAGCAGGTAGTTGTAAATATGACTTACTCGTTTTGGGGAATCTTTCAATTTATTAAAAGTATTGTATATTAGTGATTCCGTGGTTATGATTTCCTCAGGTTTCTTTAATTTGGTGAGGCAGTCCCTTATTTGTAAGAACTTCCAAAAATCTTGGTGGTGTAGATCGAATAATTCTCGAAATTGTTGAAATGACAGTAGGTCGCCGTTTTGGAAGAAGCAGTTTATATTGTCAATCCCTTTTGTGTGCCATCTCCTCCAAAAGATCATTTTCCCCTCTATTTTTATTTTTGGGTTTTTCCACACTGAAGCTGTTCCTTGAATGAAGGGACAAATATTTGCTTTTTCATGTAGATGATGCCATACATTTTTAGTGTGATTCATAATTGGATTGGATCTAACGCCGTCATTTGGATGTTGAGATAGATAATCAAGAGCTTTGAATGGAGTATTTACTTCCTCTTCCAGTTTTACCCAAATTGGACTATCGTGAGTTTTTAACATAAGTGATGTTATTTGTGAGCTTATAAAAGCTTCCTGATAAAGTTGTATATTGGGTAATCGTAATCCTCCGTATTTTATCTTAGTCTGGAGTTTTAGGGCCGACATTTTAGGCTTTTTCCCCTCCCAGATAAAGTCGTTCATGATTTTGTCCAGGGTCTTAAATATGGGATGTGGTATTTTAAGGGGTAATGAATTAAAAAGGTAATTCAATTTTGGTGTAATAATCATTTTAATTGCCTGGACTCTACCCCACAGTGATATTTGTAGTTTGTCCCACCCCTTTAGAAGCAAGCTTATCTTATTTATCACAGGTTCAAAATTATCTAGAATAATGTCTTCCAGGCCCGGATTAATCAGTATGCCCAAGTATTTAAGTTTTTTTTGGTACCCACTGAAATTTCCATTTTTGTATGTGACTTTTATAACAAAATTTTGACAGGGGCATTACTTCGCATTTAGACCAGTTAATCTTGTATCCGGATAACTCAGAAAATTTGTTGATCAAATCTAGTAAAGGAGGTAGCGATTCCTCCGGGTTTGACAGTAGTAGCAGCACATCATCTGCAAACATTAGCGTTTTGTTGTCTAGTCCACCCATTGTTATACCTTTTATTATTTCATTTTGTCTGATGGCTTGAGCCAGGGGCTCTAGAGCTATAATAAAGAGCAGAGGTGACAATGGGTCACCCTGTTTGGTCCCGCGTTCGATCAAAAATTGGGATGATCTCGATCCGTTGGTTGTTACCATCGCTTTTGGATCTGAGTATATCATTCTTATTATTTCTAGAAAAGATTCTCCAAACCCAAATTTTGCAAGCACATAATACAGGTAGTTCCAACTAACCCTGTCGAATGCCTTTTCCGCATCCAATGACAGGGCTGCTACCGGAACATTTAATTGTTGGGCTTTCCAGATCAGATGTAATAATCGTCTTAGACCATCCGATGAGGTTCTGCCCTTGACGAAGCCAGTTTGGTCTGGGTGTATTATTGATGTTATGACTTTGTTAATTCGCAGTGATAATATTTTTGTGAATAGTTTTGCATCACAGCACAGTAGGCTTATCGGCCTGTAGCTTGAACATTCTAGAGGATCTTTTTCCTTTTTTTGGAATAACAGTGATTAATGATTCTTTCATTGATGTGGGAAATCGACGTGAGTCGATAGCTGAGTTAAAAGTTTTCAATAATTCTGGACTCAGTTCAGACACAAATTTTTTATAAAACTCATTAGGAATACCATCCAGGCCTGGAGTTTTTCCATTGGGTGAGACTTTAATCGTTTTAACTAGCTCTTCCGCGGTTATTGGTCTTTCTAATTGTGCCGCACTCTCCTCAGACAGTTTCTGAAGATTCAGACTTCCAAAAAACTCTTCTGCTGAACTTGCATCAAATTTTCCTTCTTGAGCATACAGATGTTTATAGAAATCTTTGAAGGCATTATTAATTTCTTTCTGACTAGTCATTATGTTCCCAGCCTTGTTCTTTATTGCACTAATTTGACGTGTTGCTTGTTTGGGCCCGTAATTGGCTGGCTAACAATTTATCAGCTTTATCGCCTGATTCATACCATTTCTGTTTAAGCCTATAAAGAGATTTATATTCTACTTTTTTTTTGAAAATATTGTATTTAGCTCGTATTTAGCTCTAACAAGTTTGTCAAAAGTTGATGGGTTAAGGTTTTCCGAATAGTCCCTTTCCAATACCTTTATCTCACTTTCGTATAGGTTTATATTTTGGGAATCTCGCTTTTTGATCCGGGCTGAGTGTTGTATCAATATTCCCGAATATACGCTTTGAAGCCATCCCAGATTGAGTTTTGGTCTGCGGTATTATTGTTAATTTTAAAGTATTCAGTAATTAGTTCTTTGAGTTTTTTGCATACATCATCGTCGTTTAGTAAGCTGGTGTTCATCCTCCATCCCTTAGCTTTTTCATAGTGAGGTCCCAATTGTAGGACTAAGTCTATGGGGGCATGATCGGTTAGTGCTATTGAACCAATGTTGCTATTTCCAATGCTTTCAATGAGAGTGTGTGAGATCAAAAAATAGTCTATCCTACTATAAACCGAGTACCTATTTGAGAAGAATGTATAGTCTCGAGTTGAGGGGGTTTAGGATCAGATTTTCTCCAAACATCTGATAAACCAGCATATCTGCATAGATCTTTGATCGCTTCCTGGGTTTTACTACTTTTAGGAATTGATTTCCCAGATCTATCCAAAACAGTATCCAAGACTTGGTTAAAATCTCCTGCTAGAATGATTGGGAAGTCTCCAACATCCATAAAAATGTTCTTAAGTTGTAAGAAAAAGTCTGGGTTCTCCATATTGGGAGCGTAAATGTTAGCAATAATGGTTTTCTGTCCTCCGATGTTGACTAGCAAAACAATTACTCGACCTTCTTTGTCTTTATATTCTTTCTCTACTTGAATTGACAGATGTTTAGAAAATAAGATGGATACTCCCCGTTTTTTTCTGTTTGAGAGTGTTGTGGTAAGCTTGTCCCACCCACCTGTCTTTAATTTTGTTAACATCTTTCTCTAACATATGTGTTTCTTGTAGCATCACCACATCTACTTTTTTCTGTTTTAGATACTTGAATACTTTACATCGTTTAGTGTATGAACCCAGGCCATTAACATTCCAGGAGAATATCTTAACTACAGTCCCCATATTTTATGTCCTTTTATCAATATTAGTAACAAGGCCATCAATATATCATGTGGTGAGACCATTGTGTTTATATCTATGGCAAAAGAAAAAACAAAAGAAGAGTGGCTGAGATGGAGGGCCCCATAACGAGAAATTAAAATTAGACACAAAAAAACGTGTCTTTTATAAACTAAACACGCCTTATTCCTTATGACGAGCATGGAGGTCTTCAGAGCAAGCTGCCCCGACCAATAATATACAGTAGTAATGAAAATTTAAAAAAAAAAAAAAAAAAGCTTCCGCCAGAACTTTGTTAGCTCAAATGGCTCAGATAAATGTAGAAAGGGAAAAACCACAAAAAGAACTAGGCTAATTAAACTGTTTACATTAATAACCTTTGTGGAGCATGACAGCACAGCGATCTGCTTCAGCCACCCCACATTCTAAATCACCATATATGCAATTTAAATTGCTTAGATAACAAACCACTTTCAACTTCAGTAAAGTCTCATTGAGATAACATTAATCTGATCACTTTTAGCATATATATGTAAGATGTGATGTTACCACTGGTCATCGGGGTCTGTTTGTTTATTCGCCTTCCTGCAGGGGGTTGGTATCTGTCTATCATCTTCTTTGCTGCAGCTGCGTCTTCAAAACCAAGGCGTTCTTTACCGAGGGAGATCCAAAACACCGCAGGGTATTGCGTGGTGTATTTCAGTCCTTTGGCTCTGCGCATACCTCTGACCTCAAAGAATTTGTTCCTTTTTTCTTGAACTTCCCTTGTGAAGTCTGGAAAAAATCTTCTTATTTCCCCTCCAGTGAAAGGTTCCGACCTCTCTCGCTCTGATTCGTATCTTCTCCCTGTCTGTGAAGCTAAGGAATCTCACCAGGATGTGGCGGGGACCGGCTGACTTGTTCCGACCATCTTCTTTTAGCGTAGCCGGGATTCTGTGAGCCCTTTCAACAGTGATTTGACTAGTGTCCTGGTCTTGTGGGAGTAACGTGCGTAGTATATCCATAACACACTCCAGCACGTTATTCCCCTTCTCCGACTGCTCTGGAACCCCCTTTATTCTCAGATTGTTTCTTCTGTTGTAGTTTTCTTGGTACTGAATCCGACCTTCTAGCTGTGTAATTTTGGACGTCGGTTCAGCCGTGTTTGCAGTTAGCACCGCGTTCTCATCTTCTAGCTCTGACACTCTGTTTTCGGATTCCCCGATTCTGCTGTTGAGACCGTTCACATCTGATTTCAGAGTCCAGACAGTCTTTAATTACCATCGCGTCTGTCCCGACCTGCTGTACTTTATCTTGAAGATCTCTGTTCATGATGCGAATCTCATTTATAATCGATGAGTCTGGCTCTGCACTAGCGGGCGTCTCCAAGTTGATATGAGTATTAGCTTCTTTAGCTCGAGAGTTCGACATCATCATTTGGTCAATTTTAGGCCCTGGAGTGCTCTTTAGCCTTTTTTTTTTCTTTCCTTTATTCATCTGTGCTGCTTAATTTCTTCCATACTCACACGTGTCGAGCCTTCTGACGGAAAGCAGAAACGTAAAATTGGCCGGTATCAGCTTTAGCTCTTCAGCATGCATCTTCTCCTCGCCGCATCGTCACCGGAAGTCACTTTATTATTCTTTGATAGATTTTATTTTGGTTTTCATTTACAGTATTTGGATTTAAAGTTTCAGTTTGAAAAAAAAATGTCACAGAATTGATCAAATTTGATTAAAAACATTTCAGATTTTCTTTTTTGCCAGGAGAATTTCACTCAACACCAAAAACTACCATCATCACCAGTATTGTTGTTTTTCTGAAACTGCAGATGTACAGAAAATCCTCCAGAGGGCGCCACATCTCTGCCTCCAGACTGGAATTCCAACAGGAAGTCTTGGAAAAAATGAGCAGGAAACAGTTGAGAGAAAAACTGATTGAGTAAACACCCTGAGGATGAACTCTGACACCTGCCTTCGTCTCCGACTGAAATCAAACTGAACAAGGAGAACAGAGAGAGAACTGAGCAACTAGACACTGGAACACAGACTGCTGCAGGAGGAACAACAAGCAGATCAAAGTGAAAGTAAGTTCAGAAAGTTTCTACAGGAGAGAAACTGACTTCCTGGTTTGACGTTCTGTCTGCTGTGGTTTCAGCTTCACTCTGAGACAAAATGGCTTCCAGATCAGACGATGATCTCTGCTGTCCGGTCTGTCTGGAGATATTTAAGGATCCGGTTCTTCTGTCATGCAGCCACAGCTTCTGTAAGGAGTGTCTGCAGAAATACTGGAGAGAGAAACCAGGAAGAGAGTGTCCAGTTTGTAAAAGGAGATCTTCAAGAGATCGTCCACCTTTAAATCTGGCTCTGAAGAATTGTAATAATTAGCAGGACCTTCCGGCAGACAACCAATCAGAATAACACCTGGCGTGAATATTCATGATGTCCTGCTATTACACAGTCCTGCCAAAGGGGCCACTGTGGCGATACACAGATTACACACAATATCAGGTTTATGTGAATTAAACGTTGATCTCGGGGTTTTTTTTTTTCATTTTTGGGCTTAATGGACCAATAGAAACCTTTCTACGTTTTTAGATTTTTGTCAAAATTAGCAGGACACGGCTCATGTCCTGTTAATTCAAAATGTCCTTGTAGTGTGGTGTCTTCTGACGGAATGTCCTTCTAAACAACATTTACCAAAACACACACACACACACACACACACACACACACACACACACACTGCCACTGCAACAACGACTGCTTGCTACTGACCCTGTTCACATTTAGAAATTCTTAAGTGAGAACTGAATGACTTCAATAGAGTTTTGTGCTCCTGTTATTTCTGTCCTGTACAGCAGGACCGACACTAATGATCCTTTATGGGTCCGTGAGCCACAGATTGAGAAACCGTGAAGGGAAACTGCAATAACTGTAGTTCTGCAATTAACTAATAAAATTAAGCCATTGAACTATAATGAGTAAAATGTTAGAGATCATTTTAAGCAAAATTATTTTGAAATAAAAGTTTAAAATACATAAATAATTAAAACT
Organism: Poeciliopsis gracilis; assembly: GCA_911649635.1. Lineage (NCBI taxonomy): Eukaryota > Metazoa > Chordata > Actinopteri > Cyprinodontiformes > Poeciliidae > Poeciliopsis > Poeciliopsis gracilis. Next base: position 7,096 of record CAJVRI010000080.1, read on the forward strand.
AACTGTTGTAAACAGACAGTAAATACAATGTTATCAATGAGAATTACAAAGAGGTTCTATGTAAAATGCCAGTTTCCCTTGACTCAACACTTTTAAAGATTTGTTTCCTTCCTTTCCTTTCAAATGTTTATATTTTTTTGTGTTAAGAATTAAATAATTGATACTGCAGTGTTTAAAATATTTTGGTATACCATATAATATCTGGTTGCATTTAAATTGAAGAGAGGAAAATTTCTATGAAATACAGCTGTGATAAATTTGAATTTATAGACATTAAAAGACCTTTTGTTGCCCTGGAACTATTAGTTATAACTAAACAATTTTTGAATTAATGAAATAGCGCTTCAGCCAAACATAATAAATTAGTTGCTGTAATTCTATGTTATATTGAGATTTCTTTTTATGTGTACACATAACTTAAAGCTTCAAACAGGATCCTGTTCATTAGAGGTGAATTCAAACATTAATGTTTATGGTAAAGAAAATTTAAACGATTTGAAGCTTCAGTAAATGTGATCATTTTAATTTAAGACAATTTAAGAAAAATGACTTTAAATGTTTGGTTAAATTTTGACTGACACTAAATTCTGATGCCAACGTTTGTATGTTTTGTTTTACTAAACATTATTTACTAGACTATAAAAATTTGTAACTGATTGAGAAATTCAAGTTCTTAAAGGAATATTGGGATGATTTAAGGTCTTGGGTTATTTTTGAAATGCTGATTTGAACGAGGATGTGAACGAGTCTCCTGTTTTTCCTGTTTCTAGCAACGATGAGCTGCTTGCTGACAGTGGCTCACTTGATAAAAAATTTAAATCTCATTTCTGACTTAGAAAAGAAATTTGGGTCATAAAAACAAACTTATGCTCACTTTGCATCAATGCGCTACGAGGCCTTCCCTGGTTTTGGTCTGACTGATTCAGGAAAAGTGTCCTTCATGGTTCTTTAATTGTGAAAAAAGGGAATATGATATTTCATTGGTTTTGTTGATATGTGCCAGTAAATCTTAGAGGGTGAGATCTGATGTGCGATTAGGGATTGATCTGATCTCAACAAGGTGTAAAAGTTGCATCACATTCTGATTGGACTCACACAGCTGTGCAATTTGGCTCGTCTGCTCTAAACTATGTATATGAATGGAAGCTTCCAAAACTCGACTCTTTCACAACAACTTCTTGCAGAAGTCAAAACTTTAATCTGTCCTTTCTCCGATGTTCAGCAGCATTGACAAATTAAGCTGCATTGCAAATGTTTCCTTGGGAGCTGATTGTGATGATGAGAAGCAATGGTTCTGTGCCCCTCAGAAAATGTCAACATCTGCTTTGTTTTGGAAAATACACACAGCGGGTTGGGCTGTCTCTCTCTCAGCTGGGCAGAGGCACTTTCTTATTTTGGGTTCCTGACTTTTATCCCACACATTCCTTTGGCAAAGTCACAAAAATGATCATGAAGTAAAGTTGGGACATTTCTTCATGCATGTAAAAATGAAACTGATTGGATCATTTCACCTGCTGACCCAAATGTAATGTTTTCTGAACGAATATCGGCATTCAAAGGAAAAGTTGTGTCATTATGCAGAGCACTTTAAGAAAACCTGTGGAACTGGTTCTTACCACAGGCCTAAAGGTTGAAGCATGTTTTTATCTCAAACAGATCTGTCTCCATGACTAATAGCGCGATCACAAAACAAATATGATGCACGTCTAATTACATAAATAAATATTGTATTAATACCATTAATCTTGTCATGTTGTTTGATTCCACAACTTAAAAGGTTGGTAGAAAGTTTCATTAATGTTCATCTCTTGAACTAAACTTTCCTCCCACAGAAACCTGATCATTTCCGTGACTCTTCCTCCCTGATGATGATGACTTGGATATTTTGTTCTCCAGTGATGTTGAAGTTAATGTGTCATGTTTTTTGTTTTAATTAGTGTTAATCATTGATATTTTCAGGTTAGTATCCTTGCTTAGCTTTCCTTTACTGCTTTGCTAATCGCAGAAATAAAAACAGGCGCCTGTCCTTTCTGCATGTCCTACTTATGCATTTTATGGTTGATTTAACATTTTGTTTCATCTGGTTATAAGTTACATTTTTTTCTCCAGTTTTCATTGTTATGAATTATTGTGACGTGGGTTTTAGATTGAGTTACGCGATTAAATATTTTCTCTTAAGCTTGACTCTTTTTTTGACACTGTTTTTTTTTTTTTTTTTTGGTTGTTTTTTTTCCTTTTTAATTTTGTTCCTCCTTAAATGGCTTTTGAATTAATTTTTTCCTATTATTTCTTGGGTTTTTCAATCATTCAAACACACTTTTCCTGAACAGCACAGATAGAGGAACGCCTCGCTGGCAGGAGGGGATGCAAGATAAGTTTTCCTACCTCACACAGTGACATTGTTATGGGATAGACAAGGTTTTGCGTATATGTTCATTTTATGGCTTTTGACTGTGAAGGGGAAGGTTGATTAATAATAAATATCTACATATTTATTTACCAGAAGATGGGATTGTGTGTCATCTGCAGAAAAAAATGTCACAGAATTGATCAAATTTGAGTTGAAATATTTTTGATTCAAAAACTTTTTCTTTTTGCCAGGAGAATTTCACTCAACACCAAAAACTACCATCATCACCAGTATTGTGGTTTTTCTGAAACAGCAGATGTACAGAAAATCCTCCAGAGGGCGCCACATCTCTGCCTCCAGACTTTAATTCCAACAGGAAGTCTTGGAAAAAATGAGCAGGAAACAGTTAGAAAAACACAAATCAAACTGAACAAGGAGAACAGAGAGAGAACTGAGCAACTAGACACTGGAACACAGACTGCTGCAGGAGGAACAACAAGCAGATCAAAGTGAAAGTAAGTTCAGAAAGTTTCTACAGGAGAGAAACTGACTTCCTGGTTTGACGTTCTGTCTGCTGTGGTTTCAGCTTCACTCTGAGACAAAATGGCTTCCAGATCAGACGATGATCTCTGCTGTCCGGTCTGTCTGGAGATATTTAAGGATCCGGTTCTTCTGTCATGCAGCCACAGCTTCTGTAAGGAGTGTCTGCAGAAATACTGGAGAGAGAAACCAGGAAGAGAGTGTCCAGTTTGTAAAAGGAGATCTTCTAAAGATCATCCACCTTTTAATCTGGCTCTGAAGAATCTGTGTGAGACTTTCTTACAGCAGAGAGAGCAGAGAGCTTCAGAGGATCTCTGCAGTCTGCACTCTGAGAAACTCAAACTCTTCTGTCTGGACCATCAGCAGCCAGTGTGTCTCGTCTGCAGTCATTCAGATTTACACAAAAAGCCACGAATTTAAACCCATCAATGAAGCTGCTGAGCAACACAAGAAGAAGCTTCAGGAAACTCTGGAGCCTTTAAAGAAGAAGCTGGAGCTCAGGAAGAAAGTTCAGGAGGAGTTTGATCAGACAGCAGAACACCTGAAGGTCCAGGCCCGACACACAGAGAGGCAGATTATGGAGCAGTTTAAGCAGCTTCATCAGTTTCTAGCAGAGGAAGAGGAGGCCAGGCTGGCTGCACTGAGGGAGGAAGAGGAGCAGAAGAGAGGGATGATGAAGGAGAAGATGGAGGCTCTGAGCAGAGAGATAGCAGCTCTTTCAGACACAGTCAGAGCCACAGAGGAGGAGCTGAGAGCTGCAGACGTCTCATTCCTGCACAACTACAAGGCTGCAGTGGAAAGAGTCCAGCGCTGCCCCCTGCTGGAGGATCCACAGCTGCCCTCAGGAGCTCTGATAGACCAGGCCAAACATCTGGGCAACCTGGCCTTCAACATCTGGAGCAACATGGAGACCATGGTGACCTACACTCCTCTGGTTCTGGACCCAAACACGGCTGGTTCAAACTCCATCTGTCTGAAGATCTGACCAGTTTGACTAGAGGAGAGAAACAGCAGCTTCCTGATAATCCAGAGAGATTTGATAATACTGGTTCTGTTCTGAGTTCTGATGGTTTTAACTCAGGGAACCACAGCTGGGATGTTGATGTTGGAGACAGTTCATACTGGAGACTTGGTGTGTTAGAAGAATCTGTTCAGAGGAAGGGAGGCATAAAGTCTGGATGTTGTATATATGGTTCTATAAGGTAATACTATGCATTCTCCTCCAGCTCCTTCCACTCGTCTCTCAGTCCAGAAGAATCTCCAGAGGATCAGAGTGAATCTGGACTGGGACAGAGGAAAGCTGTCCTTCTCTGATCTGGATACTAACACACACATACACACCTTCACACACACCTTCACTCACAAGATGTTTCCATATTTCACACTAATAAAACCTTAAAGATGGAACCGATGAAGATCTCAGTGATCAAGCAGCAGCTCTGATGATCTCAACACAAAGTCCAAATCAAAACTTATTGATCAGATTGAAACTGTGAGTTTTAAAGAGGAAACTGGAGATGATCTGATCATCTGGAGACTCTTCATCTCTGACTTTCCAACTATTGTTTCCATGACAGCAGAAATTAATGTCAACATGTTTAATTGAATGCGTCTATTTTTAGCTGCTGAGTGATAAAACTGAACTACTGAATGAATCTGAAACGACCTTTTCAGTTCCTGCTAAGTGTTTATTAGTGTTGCTTTGACTATTCCCCTGATCAATGCTGTGTTTATACTTTCTATCATCACTTTTATGATCCAGTAAATACCAGAAAATCCTGTGATAATAATCTGAGTCCATGTTGTCCATCGTTAATCCCAGCAGATTTTAATCTGGTCTAGAGACTTTCTGTTCAGTTCAGTTCCAAACACTTTGGTTCATCAGAGCTTCATAATCCAGAGATTATCATCCAGTTTGTTACCATAAAGGTTTCAGAACAATGATAAACTTTTCTGCTCTTTAAATAATTCCTCATCCAGTTCAAAAGCTACTCCCTGAACTCCATAACGTTCTGATATTTTAATTAAGATTTCTTGATTTATTGTCAACATCTTTCTGTAGATCTATGAAAAACATACAGATAATTTCTTACTCTCTGTTTCATCAGTAATTTCTTCTATTAATTCAGTTTCAGCTGGTGATGTTGATCGATTTGCTCTGAATTCATTGAAAAATTATTCCTGGTTCCTTTTATTTCTTATTTTTTTATTTTTTCCATTATTGTTGCACTTTGTGTTTGAGACATCAAAGTGATTAAATTAGCTGCTACTTTTATCTTCTGCTTCTTATCAAGCCTCCAGAAATCTGATGGTCATTACCACACATCTCCACCAGGTGGAGCTGTTTCACATCTTATCAGGTCTCTGATGTTTAACTGTTATATTTTATGCTTAAAAGTAGTTCTGGTTTTTAAAAAGTAACAGTGGTTACTGTTTTATGGATAAAACATTTTAAGCATTTTCTTAATGTGAGTTTTTAAAAAGTGTTAAAAATGTTCTTAGAAGTAAAATTGTGGATTTTAAAAAACTGTAGCCAGAATTAAATTAAAATTTAAATTTATTAGTGGAATTGATTTTGTTACACAAGATCCAGTTTTCAAAATATTTCCATGTAACATTTATTAAATTGGAATTAAAGTTCTGTTTTAATGTTTGACTCACAAAATGCACAGGAGTTTGTATTTGTATTAAATTACTTTTGTAAAAAGTCATTAAAAGATTCAACTTCACACATAATTTTGAAATGTTTTATATATATATTGTGAGAATGGAAGAGAATCAAAAATGTTTAACTTTTGGAAATTTTGAGATTCAAAAGTCTAAAATTTGCAACTTGTAATCTAAGAAATATCCTTTTGTTTTCTAGAAAAATAGATTTTTGGTGGAAAGTAACTGTTCTTCTGTATAAAATGTCCTTAACACACCATTGTATACAACTATTAATAATATGCATTACTTTTAAAATAAAATTAAGTTAATACATTAAGTCAATGTGGGTTTTTTGTCAGCTTAAAAGCATTTTTGACGTTACAAGTAAAGGCTGATAGAATAAATGAACCTGATTCAGTCTGAGTCGCTCCGTCACACGGAGCCGATGGAGGCCGGAAGAGACGCCGCGACATTCAGAGAGAAGAAAACGGGGAATTAACGGCTGAACGGATGTGAAGCTGCTTCAGACCCAGATGACCCGGAAACTACATCAGAATCCGGTTCCCTTCATCTCCTGGGAGGCAAATAACCACTTTGATTTCTTCATTATTTTCACAGGGATTTTCTCAGTCTGTTGGAATAATATGAATAAAACCGGTGTTACGTTCAAACACCTATTACCAAACACAGGAAAGACAAGAGAGTTAGATTCTTTCTTACTCGCGAGGAGAACAGACAGAGACGTACTCAGTTACAATATCCGACACACTCTGAGTTACGCCCTGGCTCTCAACGCTCTTTATTTCCTTAGGTTGCCCTGATTACATTACGTCACAGTCTCTAAGGGGAGTGGGATCACACAGACTGTGATTATTTGATAACAAAAGGATGACTTCTCCTTATCTGCTCACATGTCTCAGCTACAGTTTCATCAACTTTTATGTGAGTCCAGTTTGAACAGTTCCTTCCTGTTCGATTCTTCTTTCCTTATGTGCACGCAAGTCTCAACCGCACTCTGTTTTTGTAAGAGATCTAAAGGTCACATACCCACTGAACTACACAACAAGCTTTAAGAGATATATTTTCTAGATAAACATGGGATAACTTACATTTATTACAACAACCGGAAACGTAACAAAAGGGAAAAGTAAATCCTTTGAGGTGAGACAGAAGAAGAGATGATGTTAAACATCGGGACATTATCCCTGAAGATTGAGGCTTAGTCTCTGTCCCCAGTTTATAATTTTATCTCCAATGCTTAATGTTGAACTTATTATTTAATACTATTGACTGTTTATTATATCTGGGATGTTTAACGGTGTCTCCGACATTTAATGCAAAGGTTTCTGTAGATAAAGTTTGACATCAGGCCCGATGTTAAACATCCCAGAGACAATAATCAGTCAATGTTTATCACAACGTTAAATATCCTGGATGATAATGCCTCAATGTACTTCTGAGTTTAACATGAATACATCAGATTGATGACTTATTTTGAGTTATCCAAGATTTAAATCACAGCTGTTGAATTTTAATACAGAGTCAATTTTATTCAGTATTGATCAGGAAGGAAATTGATATTGAACATTAATATCCAGGAGTACAGTGAGGTTTTTATTATTAATAAGGACTTTGGCTTTACTGTGAATGTGTTTATTAATTATATAAACTGGTGGTTTTTGATGCAGATCCAGACTGATGTGCTTCTTTGGTGTTTGAAAGGAAGAAGCCATTTACTGTAGATGGTTTTGTGCTACCTGCACACTATCGTCTCCCCCCTTGTTTTCATTCCTTATCATTGCATAAAACTTACATGTTGACTCTGCCTGGCAGAGCTTTGGGAGCCTTCCATCCAGACTGACTTGATTATTGAATGTGCACAATTCATGAATAAACCTGACTGAGTGATTCTACCACAACAATTATTGGAAATGGTTTTTTCCATGACAATTTGGTGCCGTGACCTGGATCCTCTCACACTGGACATCCGAGGACGTCGACGATCAGCGTTTTAGTGCCGACCTGGACTAAACTCCAGCCTCAAACCGAGAGTTGGATTTAAGAAAGAAGATAGATAACCCTAACAGGCTCGGCGGTTGCCCTTTGAAAGATCCACATTATCATTTTAGAAATGCCACATAGTCCAAGTCGTCTAAGAAAATGGAGACGCTGGTGAACCTTTGCACATGTGTGAGCCAGCTCAGATTGTCATCTATGTACAACTTAAATATTAGAAAGATGAGACCTGTTTGATGAAACAGCCATGTATGGCTATTGGACTCCGGAAGAAGGCTGTTTGTCGACTCCACGGCTCCAGTGCTGGGATCTACGAACTAAAACCACTGTTATCAGGTGGGATACTCACTCAGGCTGCTGCATAAATTTTACAAATGACAAATTATGAAATAGTTATGATCTGATAAACTGTTCACGCTGGAGAATAGAAATTCGTGTTATTCTGGGTTTAAGTCCCAGAAAGAAAGAAGAAAAAAAAAATAAAAAAATAAATAAAATAATTAAAGAATGATATATTGTTTGGGTTTAAGTCCCAGACTGAGAGAAAAGGAATCACAGGTGTTTAGGTTAAAGTCCTAGAAAGTCCTTATTGGTATATAAGGCAGGTATTTTCTTGAGTTTTGGTTTTCTAAATTGAGGGAACTAAACCTTTAGAGAATCCTAAAGACCGTTATTGGAAATAAAGGCCCCTCTTCATGGGAGTAAGTGGCAGAGCGACCACAAAGCTGATGTGTTGAATTCTGTGAAGATGTTTTCAGTCTAAAGAGGAAATCCCTCCCAATTCAAGCAGAATGGGTCGACATGGTTCCTCGCAATCTCCTCCTCAGGGTGAATTGTTTGACTGCATGATGATGAAAGATTGAGGACAATAAAAGAAAAGGAGTGTGCTTGGTGTAAATGAAGGTGGAATGACTGTAAATGGTGGAATTTTTCCCTGCAAAGTCAATCAGAAGCAGGAAAACGAGTGCAGAATAAAAATGCTGAACATAAATATGTGGTGGTTAAATTACAGGCCTAAATATCTTTAAACGTTTCTTTTGTGTGTCTTTGAATAAACAAATGATTTTATATCTTAAATGATCAATCAATTAATACATTTTATTTATAAGGGACCCTTTCTACTAAAAGCAGCTCAGATTCTACAAACATTTATTCCTCAGGTTTCTCTGACAAACTGCTCGAAATAAGAGTTATGATGCTGGATGGATAATAAATGACTGAAACTATATGATCATGCAAAAAGTTAACATGAGATTCATACATACATGTGTATTGGAAAACAACAAAACACGCCCTAACCGATGTTTGCTTCTTTTCCCGTCTGTCTGATCCTGGCTGCAGTGCCGCTGACCTCAACTCCTCCACCCTGTCCTCCTATGGAACAGATGATGTCCCTCTCACACCACCAGCTGATGAAAGTGATCCAGTAGATCCAGTGGATCAAGAAGATCAGGAAGATGAAGAAAACCTTCATCACCTCCAGGCACTGAAGTGTCTGTTGATCCTGATTTTAATGTTTGACACCAGAGAACTGATGAAACGTTTCCATCCAGGGGACAACTGTCAGGTCTCCTGTTGGACATTTGGACTGAAACTGTGTGACTGAACTTTAACAACCTCTGCTGGTCTGCTGTCCAGCATCAGCATAGAGAAAGGAAAAGATTAAGAGGATTCAGAGCTGAGAGAGGAGAAGACACCACTCTGAACTGGTGACGCTTGTTTCATCTGTGGACAACATGGACATCGACTGAGGGACGATCTGGACGACCCAAAGATCCAAGACCAGAACCAGTTGGACTGACAGGGAGCCGGAGGAGAGAGACGGGGAGGATTTCACTGCAGCGACGCCGACAGCAGGAGGGAGAGAGAAGAGAAAGGAGACATTTAAGATATACACACACACACACACACACACACACACACACACACACACACACACACACACACACACACACACACACACACTGCCACTGCATGAAGACTGCTGGCTTATTAGCCCCGTTCACATTTATAAATTCTTTAGCGAGAAAAGAATGAAACTTTCTGGAAGTTTATTAAAGATTTTGAGTGCATTGAAGCTAAATTCGGCTTTAAAATGCTTGGTTCTGGCTCTGGGGATGCAGAGCAGACCAGAATTAACCAAATGTTAGCAGAGGAGTGCAAAAATAGTTTGGTGAAAAAATGGCTCTCTTATGGTTTATATTTCTTTTAATCCCTGCACATATTCCACACATTTATTGTTCGTAATATTTCAAATTAACAATATTTGATCAAAAAATATATATTAATTTCTGTATATTTTTAGGTGCCACATACATTCCAAGGTTGGTCAAAAGGTTGGGTTTAGGAATCCCATTAACTTTTATAAAACATTCAGCCGTAAAGCACAAAGTAATCATATTACCAACTCATCCCCAGTGTATTGAAGCAAACACATGAATTAGAAGGACATTGTAATAATTAGCAGGACCTTCCGGCAGACAACCAATCAGAATAACACCTGGCGTGAATATTCATGATGTCCTGCTATTACACAGTCCTGCCAAAGGGGCCACTGTGGCGATACACAGATTACACACAATATCAGGTTTATGTGAATTAAACGTTGATCTCGGGGTTTTTTTTTTGTTTTTTTTTTTTTTTTCATTTTTGGGCTTAATGGACCAATAGAAACCTTTCTACGTTTTTAGATTTTTGTCAAAATTAGCAGGACACGGCTCATGTCCTGTTAATTCAAAATGTCCTGAGAGCTGCAGACGTCTCATTCCTGCACAACTACAAGGCTGCAGTGGAAAGAGTCCAGCGCTGCCCCCTGCTGGAGGATCCACAGCTGCCCTCAGGAGCTCTGATAGACCAGGCCAAACATCTGGGCAACCTGGCCTTCAACATCTGGAGCAACATGGAGACCATGGTGACCTACACTCCTCTGGTTCTGGACCCAAACACGGCTAGTAAAGGACTCCATCTGTCTGGAGATCTGACCAGTTTGACTTATGGAGAGAAACAGCAGCTTCCTGATAATCCAGAGAGATTTGATGATAATTGCTGGTCTGTTCTGAGTTCTGATGGTTTTAACTCAGGGAACCACAGCTGGGATGTTGATGTTGGAGACAGTTCATACTGGATACTCGGTGTGTTAAAGTCTGTTCAGAGCAAGAGAAGCTTGGACTCTGGATGGTTGTATATACGGTTCTATGACGGTAAATTCTATGCAGATTCTCCTTCCACTGATCTCTCCGTCCAGAAGAATCTCCAGAGGATCAGAGTGAATCTGGACTGGGACAGAGGAAAGCTGTCCTTCTCTGATCTGGATACTAACACACACATACACACCTTCACACACACCTTCACTCACAAGATGTTTCCATACTTCTCCACTAATAAAACCTTAAAGATGGAACCGATGAAGATCTCATTGATCAAGCAGCAGCTCTGATGATCTCAACACAAAGTCCAAATCAAAATTTATTGATCAGATTGAAACTGTGAGTTTTAAAGAGGAAACTGGAGATGATCTGATCATCTGGAGACTCTTCATCTCTGACTTTCCAACTATTGTTTCCATGACAGCAGAAATTAATGTCAACATGTTTAATTGAATGCGTCTATTTTTAGCTGCTGAGTGATAAAACTGAACTACTGAAAGAATCTGAAACGAACTTTTCAGTTCCTGCTAAGTGTTTATTAGTGTTGCTTTGACTATTCCCCTGATCAATGCTGTGTTTATACTTTCTATCATCACTTTTATGATCCAGTAAATACCAGAAAATCCTGTGATAATAATCTGAGTCCATGTTGTCCATCGTTAATCCCAGCAGATTTTAATCTGGTCTAGAGACTTTCTGTTCAGTTCAGTTCCAAACACTTTGGTTCATCAGAGCTTCATAATCCAGAGATTATCATCCAGTTTGTTACCATAAAGGTTTCAGAACAATGATAAACTTTTCTGCTCTTTAAATAATTCCTCATCCAGTTCAAAGCTACTCCCTGAACTCCATAACGTTCTGATATTTTAATTAATTTCTTGATTTATTGTCAACATCTTTCTGTAGATCTATGAAAATCCCTACAGATAATTTCTTACTCTCTGTTTCATCAGTAATTTCTTCTATTAATTCAGTTTCAGCTGGTGATGTTGATCGATTTGCTCTGAATTCATTGAAAAATTATTCCTGGTTCCTTTTATTTCTTATTTTTTTATTTTTTCCATTATTGTTGCACCTTTGTGTTTGAGACATCAAAGTGATTTAATTAGCTGCTACTTTTATCTTCTGCTTCTTATCAAGCCTCCAGAAATCTGATGGTCATTACCACACATCTCCACCAGGTGGAGCTGTTTCACATCTTCTCAGGTCTCTGATGTTTAACTGTTATATTTTATGCTTATAAGTAGTTCTGGTTTTTATAAAGTAACAGTGGTTACTGTTTTATGTATAAAACAAGTTTAAGCATTTTCTTAACATGAGTTTTTAAAAAGTATTAAAAATGTGTTTTGTTTTTTTTTTAAATTGTGGATTTTAAGAAACTGTAGCCAGGATTAAATTACAATAATGTGACTAAATTTATTATAGTAAAATTTCAGTGGAATTGATTTTGTTACACAAGATCCAGTTTTCAAAATATTTCCAAGTAACATTTATTAAATTGGAATTAAAGTTCTGTTTTAATGTTTGACTCACAAAACGCACAGGAGTTTGTATTTGTATTAAATTACTTTTGTAAAAAGTCATTAAAAGATTCAACTTCACACATAATTTTGAAATGTTTTATATATATATTGTGGGAGTGGAAGAGAATCAAAAATGTTTAACTTTTGGAAATTTTGAGATTCAAAAGTCTAAAATTTGCAACTTGTAATCTAAGAAATATAATTTTGTTTTCTAGAAAAATAGATTTTTGGTGGAAAGTAACTGTTCTTCTGTATACAATGTCCTACAATGGTTATATACACCATTGTATATAACTATTAATTATATGCATTACTTTTAAAATGAAATTCAGGCAATACATTAAGTCAATGTGGGTTTTTTGTCAGCTTAAAAGCATTTTTGACGTTACAAGTAAAGGCTGATAGAATAAATGAACCTGATTCAGTCTGAGTCGCTCCGTCACACGGAGCCGATGGAGGCCGGAAGAGACGCCGCGACATTCAGAGAGAAGAAAACGGGGAATTAATGGCTGAACGGATGTGAAGCTGCTTCAGACCCAGATGACCCGGAAACTACATCTGAATCCGGTTCCCTTCATCACCTGGGAGGCAAATAACCACTTTGATTTCTTCATTATTTTCACAGGGATTTTCTCAGTCTGGTGAAATAATATGAATAAAACCGGTGTTACGTTCAAACACCTATTACCAAACACAGGAGAGACAAGAGAGTTAGATTCTTTCTTACTCGCGAGGAGAACAGACAGAGACGTACTCAGTTACAATCTCCGACACACTCTGAGTTACGCCCTGGCTCTCAACGCTCTTTATTTCCTTAGGTTGCCCTGATTACATTACGTCACAGTCTCTAAGGTGAGGGGCATCACACAGACTGTGATTATTTGATAACAAAATGATGACTTCTCCTTATCTGCTCACATGTCTCAGCTACAGTTTCATCAACTTTTATGTGAGTCCAGTTTGAACAGTTCCTTCCTGTTCGATTCTTCTTTCCTTATGTGCACGCAAGTCTCAACCGCACTCTGTTTTTGTAAGAGATCTAAAGGTCACATACCCACTGAACTACACAACAAGCTTTAAGAGATATATTTTCTAGATCAACATGGGATAACTTACATTTATTCCAACATTTCCCTCCTGTTTATCACATGTTCTTCCTCTCTCTCTTCACTATGCAATCTCTTCTTTTCAGATTTTTAAATGCAAGTTCATTTATTCAGGATCATGTTTACATTCGGAGGGTTTTTAATGTTTACTCATAGTCATGGGGATCAGGATACAAATCAGGAAAATGCAAAGATGTCTCTTCGTCCTCTGCATCCTCTTCATTGTCTTCACGGTCTTCATGCTCAGTCATTGAAATGAGGGTGTACATTTGCTGTTCAACTGGAGAAATAGCTGTTGTAATTAATCTATTTATCAAGGCCCTCAGACAAGTAATACAACAACATCCACACAACGTCAGAATGGCTGCAAAGACAGCAACAGATGTTAAAATAGATGTAATCAACACACGGTACTTTCCGAACATGTCCATCCAGGAATCCCACATTTTGGTGTCAACTCCAGAATGGTCTTTCATCTTCCCGTTCAGTGAACGGAGCCCTTCCACAGCTCTGGTAAGGCTGCCATCAGACGCTGTGTTGTTGGGAATGAAAGTGCAGCACTGCTCCCCAAAAAGGGAACAGACCCCACCTCCTTCCGCTAACAACATATCAAGAGCAATTCTGTTCTGGAAGCCATTAAAGAGGTAGCTGACAGTTGTTCATGTACCGCGGAGAAACCTTTTTCAGTCCAATTTCCCAGCTTCTGAACGTTATAATGGATGTAGTTTATTCTGTCTACAGTTTTATTTATTGTACACCACCAACATGAAGAAGATTCAAACCCTGCCAAAACCTTGGTCAGCTAATTTATATTCATCAGGTACTCCTCTGGGAACTCCTATACTGTCTATGTACGTGGGATCATCCTCTCAAGGCTGCAGGCACTACTTGGAGTAGGGGCCTAGGCCCCATACAGACTACACTATCTGTTTTTGCTGCTTGTTCAACCATCAATAGCCAATTATTATTTATTTTTGAGACCCCTGTAATAATTTTGAACCAATCGTCTCTACTAGTCACCATTTTGGGGGCGGTTGCTGAATTTCTTGCTGCATGCTGATAGACTGTCCAAGTACCGGAAGGGGTATATGGACATGGGCTGGGTGTTGGCTTGGTGGGATCATGACAAAGTCCTACTTAAACACAAGGATCCTTATTTGCTTTGTATACACACAAAAGAAATGTATGACAAGGGGGTTGTTTCTCAGGTTCAAATGCGTCAGGTGTAGTTGGGATTGGTGTCTCCTCAGTGCTTATTTCTAATATTACTTGCGAGTTTGACTCAGATACCCTAATTCTCTTTGACCATTGCACTGCTTTTTCTTCCCAATCAAAGCTTCCAGTCTTCCCAGTACCAGAGGTTGAAAAAACATTTCCCCAGCCTCTCTGTCCTGATAGGTCTAGATACCAATCATAACCTTGCCAATCTATTCCCTTGAAACCACCTATGGAGAACTGTTTTTTTGCATACATGACTATAGACTTGGTTTTGTTGGCATGGTAACAATGGAACAGGTCATACATATTTTTTTTCCTGTCTCTATTTTATTTCTTTTACGATCTTTCACTTCTTTTTTGTCTCTACTTAAAACTTTTTCTTCCCACAGCAAGATGGCAGTAAGAGGAGTTTTTTATTTTGTCTTGGTATCATTTTCTTTTCCTCTGTTGCCTGACTGATTTGCAAACCTTCCTAAAGGCTGATCAGAGTTGTGGACGATCTTCACCAGTTTGAGACAATTGTATACTAAAAATACAATTCCCTTTGTACCATGGACTTCCTCTGTGAGCCGTTGAAGATTGCAAATACAGTCAGCAATAGACTTTTATTCTTTTCCTTTTATTTTTTTTTATGAAGTCAAAACAACGCTATTACTATCACTACTACTGCCAGACATCAACAGATAATAGCACAGTCCAGTTTTGTGAACATTTTAATCCCTCTTTATTACCTTTTTACAGTGTGATAAATGTATCCACGTGTTTCTTTCTACTGTTTTTAATGCTTTTAATTAAGACCCAGTCCCCTGGTTCTATTAAAGGCGCTTCCTGTTGGGACACAGAAGAAGTTTCATCAGTATTTTCAGCTTTTTGTGTCTCCAAACTTTTTTCTCATATAGTCTGCTGGTGTGTTTTCTTCATCGGTTTCCCACTGATTTTTAAATTGTGGCAACCTGTACGGTCTGCCAAGCAAAGTCTCATACTGTGTGAATCCCGTAGAACTTGTAATGTTTATGTGTAGTTTAACTAAGTCTAGACATTGAGTCCAGCTTCGTCCTGTTTCTTCCATGCATTTACTTAATCTGTTTTTTATTGTTCCATTCATCCTCTCAACCAGGCCAGCGCTCTGGGGGTGATAGGAACAATGGTTCTTTAACTTTATATGGAAAGCTTCTCCTATTTTTCTTATTATTTGGTTCACAAAATGAGTTCCGTTGTCACTGTAAATCTTTTCTGGTATTCCATAGCGGGGAATGATGTCTTTAGCTACTGTCAAAGCATCTGGTGATTTAGCTGCAAACAGCTCTATCCATTTTGAGAAGGAATCTATTATTAGCAGACAGAATTTCTTTCCTTCACTTGGATTGAGTTCTATAAAATCCATGTGTATTGCTTGAAATGGATACTTTGGTTTTGGAAATCCACCTCCATGAGGTCTTAAATTTCCCTGGTTATTATGTTTTGCACATATTAGGCAGGCTCTACAAAAATATTTTGAATAGGAGTTAAATCCATATGTGATGTAGTATTTGTTTATTAATCCTACCATCCCTCCTGTTGAGACATGTGATTTACCATGGCTCAATATTGCTGCCCATCTATACAGGTTTTTTGGTAGGATTATTTTATCTCCCGGTCAGTTATAGATTCCTTCTTTCAGTACGGCCCCTTTTTTAAGCCATAGTTTTTGTTCTTCATCTTGTTCTTGCATGTCTTTAAGAGTTTGTATGTCTAACTGCTCTTCTTCATTAAACATTACTTGTAGCTGTTTTTCTGCAGCTTCTTTTGCTGTTTTATCGGTAAATGCGTTACCTAGCGTCACTGCATCTTTCCCTATTGTGTGAGCTGCACATTTGCAAATGGCTAGTTCTTTAGGTAATTGGACTGCTTCCAACAATTGTTTCAGTAATGTAGCATGTGTCACTGGTTTCCCTGTAGATGTTACTGTGAAGTGCACAAAATTCAGAGACTGAGGTCCAGACAAAAGTCAGGGAGCAAAACAATCTTTAATACATCTGCAGACGGAGAGCAAAAAACACACTGCATTAGGCACAAATTAGATTCACTCTGACAAACTCAGAGGTGCAGAGTTACTTTATTCATCTCTCTCTACTACCGAGGCGGAGACTCAATCTTCTAAGACCAAACAAGAGAAACAAAGGAAAACATACGGAACCTTGTAGCTCATTCACTGCTATGTTTATGGAATACGAAAACTAAATAAAACAGCAAGTTCCCAAATAACTGTCTGGGGAAGTTCAGCAACCCTGGGAAACTAACTTCAGTCGACACATCTTGTCTCATTAGTTTGTCTCCCAGCAGCACAGAAAAACACCTTGACTGTGATACAAAAAACATTACATTTATATGACACATAAACAACATCATTTAATATGAATAAAACTTCTTCACAGACCCCAAAATCTTGGTCAGAAGTTTGGAATAACTGAGTAGCTTTGTAGCCGTCGTCACTGCGTGTGACGTTTCCGTCGCTCGGCGCCGTCTTTAGAGGCCTCAGACCAGAACAAACGTTATTCCGGCGTTTTCATCGTTTCCCACCGCAGTGAAGTTGTTTCCCAGTTGGATGCTGGATATCCGCGCTCCGCGGAGTAAGGGGCGTTTAGCTCCAGGTCGGTCCGATTTATGAACGCTGGTTCCGGCCAGCTGTTCTCTCCCGCTCCCTCCTCAACGCTCGGAGGTTCATATAGGGACGGTCCATTTCCCAACCAAACTCTCCTGTAAATAAACGCCTTGTGACCAATAAAGTGGTAATTCATGCTGCCACACGAGGCACACTGACCTCTATTAACATTTTAAGTCATTTTCTATATTTTAAATGATTTTAATATGAAATGTTTTCTTCAATAGCTTCCAAATTTTGGCCCCATTAACTCAAAATCAGTGTGAAATTGTTCTACTGTGTAGATGAAACACATTCATCTTTATCACATTTGACCCCTATTTTATTTTTTAACTCAATATTTTTAAAAATGTTCATAAAATGCATTACCTCAGATGATCATCACATTTGTTACCTGTAATGTTAAATGACATAAAATTCAAAGCCAGGATCTGTTTCATTACATTTTCACTTCTGACCTGAAATATGTTAAATACAACAAATATTAAAGTGTGATCTATTTCATAACCTTTATTATTTACTCTGAACTGTTTAAATACACATTAAGTGTTTAAAGATGGGCTCTTTCATCTGGTTGTTTACATTAAATGTTTATTGCAACTGTTGGGAAAATGGCATTAAAAATGATATAATGGTTTGTATTTCTTTAAAAATGTCAATAAAAACTTGTAACAAACAAACATCTCTTGTTTGTGGAAAAATACTTTGGTCTTTTCTGGTTTATAATCATTTTGTTCTACATTTCCACCTAATAAACTACTGAGCTAAATTATTAAACAGTGCTGAAGCATCAATCACACTTTCACAGGAAATTAGCTGTATATATTTCAATATATATAATTGTTTACTTTAATCCTATAAAATAGAATCTTTCATTACCTGAAACATTTTAGATTCACATTTTTACCCAGAATGTGATTCATTTCATCACCTGTTTACATGCAACTTGAAGAGCTTGAATCAAACGTTTCCTGAATGTTTATGTTAAATTATGAAATGAGAGAAAACAGACACTTCCACATATTTCAACACAAATGTTTCCTGTTCCTCTTCAGAGTGTGCAGCCTTGCTGAGCTCCTCTCCTGGCGTTTCCTCCTCAGCCTCTCCAACTCGCTCCTCTTCTATTGCCTCCGCTGCTGTTTTATTTACCTCTTCTGGGGCAAATAATGACTGTAACTTGTTGATCCTCCATGGTTTTGCTGTATCGCCTCTTTAATTGGCGCATGTGGGTCTGATGTTGTGGCGTTTACCTGCAGTGACCCAGACTCAGCACTGGAACCCAGTCTGGATTGAGCTCATCCATTTCATACGTCGGTTTGCCTTGAAGAGGAGAAACCAGAACACACATCCCTATTAATACTGTACATTTGATCACACTAGTAAAATAGTTTACTACACAATAATGCAATAACCTTGTTGTCCACTGACTAAACTCGGACTATGCTGCATAACAATATGAGCCCGACCTAAACAAGGCTGACCCACTGAAATGAACTCAACATAAGTGAACATGAGTAACCCGGATAAAATCATAGCCAAACATGATGACACAACACCAACACAGCGAATTTAGACTCTCACCATGTCTGGAGCAAACTGATAACTGGGGATGTTGGAGATGGTGATATCAGGACGTCTCACCGCTGATACCAGGACACTTAGTGTTTCCAGGCAGGAAAACGGTGAAACCAAAGTCTGTTTTCCATCTTTTTACCGTTTCAGTCGTGTGATCAGACATTACATCCAATAACGCAGCAAGTTCCAACCATTGCTAAATAGTTTGAAGTAACCTGGATTCAAAAATGTAAAATGTCTGTGAGAGTCGTTTAACCGGTTATGCATGTGGCCCCACAAGATGGCGCTCACATCCCTGAGTCTCTAGCAGTGACGTCACGATCCAAAGCTCTGATAACAGTTTGACTTT